>CM038682.1:724703365-724815865 GCA_021605205.1 Aegilops longissima
CATATATCATTGCTCTAATATTTGGTCAAAGTTAGCATCGAAAAGCGCATTAGGCCCTATATAGATGGAAGGAGGGAGTAGCTTTGAATAGCATTTGTATAGTAAAACAGGGCAAGACTATCTCTTTGTGTGGTGCGAATAGTTTTATTTTTTCGTTTTCTTTTTGGTTGAGGGAAGTGCGAATTGATTTGGTACGTACAAGTACAATATTACTACACGTTAGGCTTGTCCCTAAAATTCAACCCGCGTCTTGTTATATCCCGAAAATTCAGATATCGTGCTCCCAAAACTTGCGCCTTCACAACCCGCGCCTTGCTATCCCGAATTAACAACGCGCGCGAAAACTCCCTCCAGCTGCCAAATCCCGACACGTGAAATCCCCATTCTAACCCTAAGCCGAAAGGGCCGCTAGTTCAAATCGGTGGGGGGTACTTTTGTAACACACCCTACATTTTGTACAAGCGCGTCTGAGGGAGTCCTAGATTAGGGGGTGTCCGGATAGCCGAACTATCACCGTTGGCCGGACTCCTGGACTATGAAGATACAAGATTGAAGACTTCGTCCCGTGTACGGATGGGACTTTCCTTGGCGTGGAAGGCAAGCTTGGCGATACGGATATGTAGATCTCCTACCATTGTAACTGACTCTATGTAACCCTAACCCTATCCGATGTCTATATAAACCGGAGGGTTTTAGTCCGTAGGACGAACAACAATCATACCATAGGCTAGCTTCTAGGGTTTAGCCTCTCTGATCTCGTGGTAGATCTACTCTTGTACTACCCATATCATCAATATTAATCAAGAAGGAGTAGGGTATTACCTCCATCGAGAAGGCCCGAACCTGGGTAAAAACATCGTGCCCCTTGTCTCTTGTTACCATCCGCCTAGACGCACAGTTCGGGACCCCCTACCGAGATCCGCCGGTTTTGACACCGACATTGGTGCTTTCATTGAGATTTCCTCTGTGCCGTTGCCGTCAGGAAGGATGCCTCATCCCGTCTTTAAAGACGATACTATCGCCAAAGGAGCCTTGGCCACTGGTCAGACTCTTCGGTTAGGTGGTTTTCTTATGACCGCCAGTTCGGCCACCGCGCCGACAATGACTTCTGGGTCATCGAAACCAATCTTCACGTTAACTCGGAACTTGCCGAGCAGTTAGATCCGATCGAGCTCTCCTCCGTCAACGAGCTCTTGGATCGCATCGCCGCCCTGGGTGTCGCCACAGACTACGATCAGATCGGGCCTAAAACCGATCTGAGAGAGATCAACTCTCCCCAGGCTACCCATCATGTTGCTGTGGCAGAGGAGCAATACGGCGATTCTTCTTCTATCTTAAGGACTAGCTACGTCCGGATTCCCGATCCCTCCATGCCGGATTCCCGCAGAGGGACGGATGTCGATCAAGCCCTGAACTTAAATTCAGGCGGCGGGTTGGATTCATTGGATAGCATTCAAAAATCCAAACCTAAAAGTTCGGAAACTCCTCGGCCCCTGAGTCTTAAATTGGACGGGGTTCCGGATCTAGTTCCACCCGCCCACCCAAACATTAGCGATCTATCCCAAATTCGGCAAGAGCCCGCTGAAACAGTACATCATTACTGGGCCAGATTCCTCCTGGTTATGGACAGGATAAAGGACTGCCGAGAGGAGAACGCAATCTCACTTTTCTGCAATAATTGCACGGACAAGGGAATCCTAAACGCCATAAGTCGTCGTGAAATTACACGCTTTACTGACTTGGTGACCATAGTACAAAAGTACTGTGCGATGGAGAGTGCTTGGAAAACCGAAAGTAAATTTTGGGATAATCCGGCCCCGAATACAGCCCTAGTCCGAAATAAAAGGGTGCACCATCACCAAGCACCTGGGTTAAACATCAAAAAACAAAAACCCCCTAAAGGACACGGAACCGCATCGAGGGTTGGCTAAACGGACCTCTAAAATTCATAGCGCAGAGGGCGCCACTCCAACTCATAGCCTTCGAGCATGTTGGATACTACGACGAGTGGCCAAAAGTGGCGAAGAGCTTCTAGCCTCGTAATCCCAGCCCAGCAACACCAAGACGGTATTAACAGTCTTGAGACTTTCGCATCAAATAACATGCGAAACGAACACTCCGCAACCTTGTCAAGTCTACCAAGTAGCAACAATAAATCCATGGAGGACACGGCTATTACCTTTAATGCCAGTGATTTAACCCAAATTCGAACAGCCCGAGCACCACCCGCATTGGTCCTCAGTCCAATAGTGGACGGCTTTCGCCTACTAAGGTACTCATGGATGGTGGCAGCAGACTAAACCTCATCTACGAGGAAACCCTCCAAAAAATGGAAATAGATCGAACCGCATTGAGCGAAGCAGCACAACCTTTAGAGGAATAATCCCTAGCCGGAAGCATGCTGCACAGGAAAAATCACACCGGACGAGTGTTCGCTCGCCGGACAATTACAGGTCCGAGGAGGTCACATTTCAAGTGGCCCTGCTCAGCAGCGGATATCACGCTTTATTAGGGCGAGAGGCATTCACAATTTTTCAAGCTATACCCCATTATGGGTACATGAAGCTTAAAATGCCCGGACCTAACGGAATCATCACTCTCGCTAGTGATCCAACATAGCACTCGCTACCGAAAACAAGACAGCCGCACTAGCCCTCGAGGCACTATCCAAGCCCTAGCGGCCGAGGAACTCATCGCGATGCGCTCCACGGTGAACAGGACGATGTGATACTTGATAAAAGATCCAAGTCCACCTCTTTTAAACCAGCGGATGAAATAGTCAAATTCCAAGTCCACCCAACGGACCTCGCAAAGACGGCCTCCATTGGGACACAATTAAACCCTGATGTAGACGCCAGACTACGAGAATTTCTACGAGAAAATCGGGACATTTTGCACGCACCCTTCCGACATGCCAGAATCCCATGTCGGCTGGCCGAGCACAGCCTAAATACCCTAAAAGGATTCAAGCCACCAAACAGGCTCTTCGGCTTTTTCGAACCCAAGAGACAGGCCATGGGAGAGGAGCTAGCCAAACTTCCGAAGCCGGATTCATCGAGATATAAAACATCCGGACTGGCTAGCAAATCTGGTGATGGTACCAAAGAAGGATAAATCCTGGCGCCTATGTGCTGATTTCAAAGACCTTAATAAGGCTTGCCCAAAGGATCCCTTCCCCCTCCCTCGCATTGATCAAATTATCGACGCTACAGCAGGACACGACTCATTGTGCTTCCTCGACGCTGCATCGGCTACCACCAAATCAAGATGGCGGAGCTGACCAAGCCGCAACAGCATTCATCACTCCATACGGCCCATTCTGCTTCAACACAATGCCCTTTGGGCTCAAAAACGCCGTCGCAACATATCAGCGCATGATTCAGACATGTCTGGCAAACCAGATCGGCAAAACAGTGGAAGCATATGTAGATGACGTGGTCGTCAAATCCAAGCATGTCGAAACTCTAGTAGACGACTTGAGGCTCACATTCGACAATCTCCAAAATATGACATTAAGCTCAATCCGAAAATGCGTCTTGGCGTTCCAGTAGGAAAGCTCTTGGGCTTCATTGTGTCCGTAGAGGAATTGAAGCAAACCCAGCCAAGATCCGAGCTCTGTCACAATTGGATATTCCAAAAGACCTCAAACAAATACAAAATTGATCGATGCGTGCGGCTCTAAGCCGCTTTATTTCCGCTTGGGAGAAAAGGCATTACCCTTTACCGCCTCCTCCGCACAATCAACACTTCGAGTGGATTTGGATGCCGCCACGGCCGGACTCAAGAAATAAAAGCCATATTGGCAACAACCGTCCTAGCCGCGCCCAACATGGGCGAACCAATGCTATTATATATCGCCGCAACACATCAAGTTGTCGCGCGGTGCTCATCGTCGAACGAGAAACGGACGGACACCGTTCCTCTTCAAAACCGGTTTACTATGTGTCCACCGTCCTAACTCCATGCAAGTCCCGTACCCACATTATCAAAAGATAGCATATCGCGGAGTTCATGGCATCCCGGAAGCTGCGACACTACTTTCAAGAGTGTTCGATAACGGTAGCCTCCGAAGTACCTCTTAACGACATTATAAACAACCGCGACGCGACGGGCCGGATTGCTAAATGGGCCATAGAGCTCCTTCCATTCGACATAACCTATAAGCCACGACGAGCTATTAAGTCGCAGGTTTTGGCCGACTTCGTGGCCGAATGGACCGAAGCCGAACTCCCTAAAGAGTACGGCGCATACTCCAATTGGATCATGCACTTTGACGGCTCCAAAATGTTGGCCGGCCTGGGGGCTGGCGTCGTCCTGACGTCCCCAACCGGGGACACAGTCCAATACATCCTTCAGATAATGTATACGGACTCCAACAACGCAGCCGAATACGAGGCCCTTCTGCACGGCCTCCGGATGGCAGTCTCCATGGGCATTAAACGCCTAGAGGTGCGCGGGGATTCGAACCTCGCGATATCTCAAATAAACGGAGACTTTGATGCCAAAGATCCGAATGGCAGCGTATCGCAATGCGGTCCTAAAATGTCAAGACGGTTCAAGGGCTCAAATTTCATCATATAGCCCGGGATAACAACCAGGCGGCGGACGTATTGGCACGCATCGGCGCAAAACGCGATGCCGTCCCGCCCAACATCTTCCTGGAACGGCTGTTCAAGCCATCCGTACTATGGGAAGGGGAGTCCGGAAATAACAATCCGGACCCAACCGCACTGCCTGACACCGAACACTCTGACACAATCGGAGGCTCTGCCACCGAGATAACACCCTCCGCTCACGAAATAATGGCGGTTATCGCCCCGTGGATGGAACCATTCCTAGCCTACCTAACTAGGCAGGAACTCCCCGAAGACCAAAATGAGGCTCGCTGCATAGTACGGCGATCCAAAGCCTATAAAGTCCATGAGGGAGAGCTCTATAAGAAAAGCACAACAGGAGTCCTTCAAAGGTGTATCTCCGAAGAGGAAGGGCGAAACCTCCTGGCTGAAATTCATGCCGGACTGGGTGGGCACCACGCCGCAGCCCGGGCCCTTGTAGGCAAGGCCTTCCGTACAGGATTTTATTGGCCGACGGCCCGGGCAGATGCGCAGGATTTAGTCCAACGATGCGTCGGTTGCCAGCTTTTTGCTAACCAAAGCCACATGCCACCCACCACCCTCAAAACTATACCCATCACCGGCCGTCATGGTCCTGGGGCTTGACATGGTTGGACCCCTTAAGGAGGAACCCACAAGCAAAAATACCTATTGGTCATGGTGGATAAATTCACCAAATGGATAGAGGCCAAGCTCGTTAAAACGGCCAATCCGGGCTGGTGATAGACTTCATATCAGGGTAGTGCACCGTTACGGCCCCCCACAAGATCATCATCGATAACGGCACCAACTTCACGGCCGATGAGGTCAAATTATGGTGCAAAAACATGGGCATCAAGCTCGATTACGCCTCAGTCTATCACCCTCAAACCAACGGTCAAGTCGAGCGAGCAAACGGTCTAATCATGAGCGGCATTAAACCCAGACTAGTGCGGTCCCTCAAGGAATCTAACACGCACTGGGTTGAGGAGCTCGACTCCGTACTCTGGGGGCTGCGGACCACGCCGAATCGTACTACCGGATTCACACCATTTTTTATGGTGTACGACGCAGAGGCAGTCTTGCCCTGCAACATAATGCATGACTCACCTCGCGTGTGCATGTATGAAGAAAGAGAAGCCGAGCTCGATCGGCAGGACAGTTTGGACGCATTGGAGGAGGAGCGCGACGTGGCAAAAGCTCGTTCCGCATTTTATCAACAGCAGGCTCGAAGATATCAAAGCAGGGAAGTACGGGCCAAAGCTTACAACGTTGGCGAACTAGTTCTACGCCTGCCGGACAAGAAAAAGGACAAACTCAAGCCCAAATGGGAAGGTCCCTTCATCATCGACCAGGTCCTGACCGGCGGAGCATACCATCTATGAAACGCATCGGATAACCGACTCGAGCCGAACCCATGGAACGCAGCCCGTCTACGAAGATTCTACGCCTAAGCGCCGGACTCCGAGTTCGTCTCCTTCCTCCGTCCACATTTTCTATTTTTGATGTCTTTCATTTCTCTCCTTCCTCCTTCTTGAAGCCTTTAGAGGCTCGTTTGCACTTTGTTTGCACATACTTGACGCGCTGTCCGCGCTCATTATACCTGGGGCCTTCTTTAACAGAAGCTTATTTATACGGGCTTCATGCCCAACACATCTGTCAAACTTCCGCATGTACCTTTTACTCACCATTATATGCATCGATATGACTTAAGTTTTGGCCAAGCTGGGTTGCACGGCTCTGTGCTTACCCCTCGCTCCCGATTGTTCGCTAGGTGGTAAAGGAGCACCTCTGCGATTGTTACTTGCCGGTCACCGGATGTGTACCTCGACCGGGTGAAGCCGAAAGCTAGCGTTCTTAAGGGAATATTCGGTCGGTGAACTGAAAGATGATTTTTAACTATTTATCCATCTGCCCCCAGATGATTTTCTGCTTTCTTAGCAGTTTGGACATGCACTTTAGGGCATGCCTCCCAGGGAAAGGAACCCTTAACGGAACTATTCTCCCTGGAAGATGTTTCTTACTATCCATGTAATATAACATAACTAGTTGGGCACTTGTCTGATACAGCAATAATGACCCCTATGCCTTGTCTCCATGCATGCCCCGGTTCTTACATAACCGCGAGGGTATTCGGACACACTCCGGACTATTGGGTCCCGAGGTCGGGCTTAAAAGGTCCGCTATGACAAACGATCTACAATCCGGCTAGAAGACATTTTTCATGTCATATTCAATTACATAGTCAACTCGACTAATTGTATTCCTCCTCAATGCCATCTAATAGGCTATCTAATTTACAATCTTGCTGGGAATACTTGGCGGCCAATTCTACTTGGTCGTACACTAAGCTTACAGGGATCTCCTTCCCATCAGCCCCACAGTCCGACCTCGCCATGTGGTTTGGGTCAGCCTTCGTGTACAGCGTCTTTACCATGGCCCAGCCTCCTGGCGCCTTTGACGGCAGGCTGATATCTTCCATAGTCGGAAGCGCCGCCGTGCTCCTTGAAGCCGCTCTGCCAGCTCCCCAATGCCTTCGGCAGGGAGATAGATGGCCACAAGGCACTGGCGACGCTTTTCATCACCGCCGAACTTCGTTAGGTAGTAGACGAGTTCGGGAAGAAGATCACCCGAAGAACTGGGCATCTCCTCCTCGGGGCGACACTGTGAGCAAACCTACATACATGTTTATGTTAGTCGCCTTCCTCGCCAACTCTTTCAAAGTTCGCTTAAGCACTTATTGAAAATGCCGCAACGAAGCCGTCGATTCTCCTTCGGAGTCGCATAACCGGGCACGAACATCCTTTAGTTCCTCACCCAGTTGGGTGTTGGCATCTTGGAGGTTATTTTTCTCCTGCCGCACCCTCGTAAGCACGCTCTCGTCGGCCTTTAGCTGGCGCAAGAGCTGTTGCTTGTCCGGATCCATCTCGGCGCTATCTGCAATGTTAATATCAGATTTATGCACGCCGCAATTTGCGAAACTACTTCTACTTTGAAGGGCATATATTACCAGAGGGAGTCTTCATGGCTTCCCCGGTCGCGGCCAGTGCGGCCTCAAGTTGGGCCTTGCACTCTTCAAGCTCCCGGGACAAACGGGTATTCTTTTGGTAAGAACTCAGATTCCAAATGATCCTTAAATCAGTTATCCTAACTATTTTAAGTCTCGGGGCTCTTGGCATATATAATCGTCAAAATTCCTTACCCGTATGTCTTTCACATACTGCTCCGTGGCTCGCTAGGCCATCTTGAGCGGCACGGAGGTGCGCTTCTCCCAACTAAAGGCTTCCAACGCCTCTTGGGAGAAACATGCGTCACGTAGAATAGTCCGTGGCGCCTATGATTCATGGCGCTCTCCACCTCCGATTTGGTGGCGGACGATCTGTCGGCATCCTCCGTTGGAGGAGCATCCGACGACGCCTCGTGTTTGTACCCCTTCCGACTCGGCTTTTGAGCCTGGTTGGCGGGGTCCGATTATAACTTCTCCGACTCAGTCCGGCGTGCGCTCTTTTTCCTGAAAAAACCACGAGCGTCAGTGTGCCTCCCAGGAACCTCTCCTTAAAACACGATGGCAAATCATACCGTTGCGGCGACGTCTCGAGTCGTACCGCACTTCTTTTCCGCCTACTGGGCCGAGCTTCCCCTTGTTGGACGGCCGCGGCAGGCTCGGCTTCCCGTTCTGAAGGCACCCCCTACGAAACACCATCAAATACGTGGTGATTAGAAGTAAAGCACGGGTGGGTCATGGTATCCGAACTTCGGTCACGGTTACCTGGGAGGCCGGAAATAATCCGGGGTAGTCGGCCGTAATGGCAACCAAAGCATTGTCGATGCTAAGTTGGTGGAACACCCCGTCGATCAGCTCCACCTTTATATCCGGGTCCTCTTCGGAGGCTGGATCGAGGGACCGTTCCGGATCCTCGGGTTGTGGGGGCGGGCTGTGTATCTTCTCCATGGCCCGGTGCAGTTCCTGCGTAGAAACCATGAAATGAGATATTTAACCACGGGAACATGGATCGGACAGGCCACAAAGATGTTTGCTTACCCAACTTCGAGGATTATTCGAAGAAAACCCGCTCAGTGGACTGACGCGGAGAAAATCCTCCTCCTCCCCTTTATACATGGCGGACAAGGTCTTCACCAGTTCGGTGACCGATCCCGGCCCTTTGCGGCCATGGCGGGTGGCATCGCCCTCCCGCTCAAGTCCCACATGGGTGGCCCCTATATTGGGCGGCTGCACTCCTCATAATGCAGATTGCCATGACTCCAATCATGGTCAATCCGCATGAGCCATAATCTTATTCGCTCATCAAGTAAAGGACGCCCCGTCATTTTCCCTTTGGGGCTCATGGGCGCCAGCTTAGGCGCTTCTTGAGGAGCATTGCTAAACTCCGGAAGGCCGATCCGAACAGGATCCGCAGCGGACGCCCTCCATGTAAAACCATTCGAGGGCAGTCTTGGACGCCTTCTTGAGGGTTCCGGATAGATATTCGTCCCGCGATGCGCCATAGTTCGCTCCGCCCACTTGATATATTGACCCCTCATGAGAACGGGGTACAAGGCATAATAATCTCTTCCACAGCGCAAAATGAGCCTCGACGCCCAAGAATAGTTCGCAAAGGTCCACGAAGCCCGCGATGTGCAAAATAGAGGCAGCGTAAGGTGGTGCAACCGAGGCCGAGAACTCAAGAGCCCCGGAGAAACGGATGAATTGGAAATCCGAGTCCTCTTACTAGATAAGAGATAAAGCATACCGCTCTCCTTTAGAGGGATCGGGACACTCTCCGCTTGCTTTCCGCCCTTGTAGGTGGCAAGTCCGCTCGAACCGAACCATGAAGGCCGGGGAAGAAATCCCTTGGTTTGGAGTGTCACTAGCTCGCTATGCGGACTGAGCATCTCTCCCAATTTCTGTGCCGAGGGCTGGGGCGCGAGAGGAGGAGCCGCGTCGATGTCCATGATGGAATGGATTTTTGTCGGCGCCCGATGAAAGCTTCATGAGGGGGTTGGTGTGACTCGGATCTAGATCCTCGTCCCTTTTATAGGCAGCTCATTTGCGCAGGTAGGGGGATAAGTGTAAAAATACCCTGGCTTTTCGCATTCATTCAAACACGTGGAAGATGGCTATTATTGGGCGTGGAAGCCAAGGAGCGTAGCATTTATCAGAAGCCGGACACTATTCGACAAGTATATGGAATTTGGAGAAGAACCCGCCTTGCAATGCCGAAGACAATCAACACGCCGGACTTATCATCATTGAAGCCTGGTTCGGGGGCTACTGAGGGAGTCCTGGATTAGGGGGTGTCCGGATAGCCGAACTATCACCGTTGGTCGGACTCCTGGACTATGAAGATACAAGATTGAAGACTTCGTCCCGTGTCCGGATGGGACTTTCCTTGGCGTGGAAGGCAAGCTTGGCGATACGGATATGTAGATCTCCTACCATTGTAACCGACTCTATGTAACCCTAACCCTATCCAAAGTCTATATAAACCGGAGGGTTTTAGTCCGTGGGATCGAACAACAATCATACCATAGGCTAGCTTCTAGGGTTTAGCCTCTCTGATCTCGTGGTAGATCTACTCTTGTACTACCCAAATCATCAATATTAATCAAGCAGGAGTAGGGTATTACCTCCATCGAGAGGGCCCGAACCTGGGTAAAAACATCGTGTCCCTTGTCTCATGTTACCATCCGCCTAGACGCACAGTTCGGGACCCCCTACCCGAGATCCGCCGGTTTTGACACCGACAACGTCCCTATGTCATGCTTCACCCCCTTTTCGCCATTCGAAATCCCAGGCCGCCATAACCTCTCCGCTCCAGCCACGAAACCCCACCCTCCTTCGTCCACCACGCACCGCTGCCCAGCCGGAGCCTCTTCCCCGACGACGTCGTCCACCGCAACGGCTCGACGTCCCTCGTCCACCTCCCCGGATGAGGATCCGTCGTCCATCTCATCGTCCTGCCGATTCAGCCGCCCCGTCCTCCACCTCCAAGGAGCTGCTCCGACGATCGCCTCGTCTATCGCGGCTGCTCCATCCCCACAGCATCGCCTTAACCTGCTCCACCGGAACCGCAGCATCCTCACCGACTCCTCGGACTAAGCCGAGGCCTACTCGGCGCCACCAAAGAGGTTGTACACTCATCGCATCACACCTTCTCCTTAACTCGACCTCCCGGCGCCGACGGTGCTCCATCCCGCACCCCCATGGAGCGGCTACCTTGAAGCCGGCTCCGCGGGCGACATCTCCACGGAGGCTCTCCCCCAGTGTGAGGCCCCTTCGGCGGCGGCATCCATACCAGCCGGATCTGTTGCTGCTACTACTCCAGCTCTCGCTCGATCGCTCACTTGCCCAGCTGCTGCTGCTCTCCCCCTCGCTCGTGCTACTGCTCTGCTCCGATTAAGCCACACTTCAGTCGACTGAATCGACTTTTGGGTCGATCGATTTTGGGGGTTGGGGGGCTCATTGAGTTAAGGAAGAACCACCCGCAGCAGGGACGGGGCTCACGGAGAGGTACCCCACTATCTATCTTAGGGTTCGTGGTGGGGCGGGGGCCTAAAGGGCTGGCAGGCGGCGGTGGCGAGTTGTTTGGGCGGCGAGGCGGCGCTGGGCCGGGCGGTTCGGCCGGTGGTGGTGGCGGCTCGGGGTGCAGTTGAAGATGAACATGAGCCCTCCTAAACTACATGTCAAGTGCCTCTCTGCTACCATTGCGTTCAGTTTGGCAGTAGCATTCAGATTCCACAAGAAATTTCAGTTTGACAGCTTAAGTTCAGAGTCAACAGTTTTTACCTCATCTGTTGTAGTCGGTGGTTTTGGTGATGTTAATTTTACATCCATTTTACATCATCTATTGGAGATGCTATTAGAATCCCACTTGAGATTGACGATGTCTGTCTTGTGCTTTGCTTCACCTTGACGTCTTATGGCTCACCGGAGATGCTCCAATGACAGAACGATCCATCACAACAGAGCAGTGCCCTGGATGCCGTCTACAGATTCCTCAGATCTTCCTCCACACCTCCGACAGCCACCTCTGCCACAATTGTTTCAGCGACCAACCCAATGATGCTGAGGTCGACACGGCTACGGCAAAGAGGTTGTACACTTGTTGCATCACTTATTACTATACATCACGTCGATCCATTAGGGCTATTTTGGTTCAATGGAAAAACGTCGATCCACTGGTTGTTACCATCACTCTAAATTTCTGCATGCTCTCCTTACATAATATCACCATATTTTTTTCATATGCATGTCAGATATTGTACACAATCATGCTGAACATGTAGAGAAAAAGAGAAGAGTTTTGCGCGGCAATACAATGTCATGCAGACATCGCTCCATGGTGGGTTCAATGGAAAACCCTCCCCACCCCTCTCCAGATTGTAATCCAGAGGAAGATATCTGTTCTGAGGCGTATTCAAACGCCGCTGACCACTCCTATTTACCCCCCAAGGTGTTTGCTCTACCTTGGCATGATGATGTTAGTCATATCATGCATACGTTGCCATGCAGTGCCTACTTTTGACATCAGATATGTCATCTACTTAGTTTAGACATGTTTTGTAATGCCACCTGTTTAGTTTCTATATCATATATGGGAATTATGCAGTCTCATGTCTTTTAGCCAGCCATAATATATGTGAAATGTGCAATGCCATCCTGTTTAACCAGACATCATATATTTGAATGATATCTTGCCCATCCTTTTCTTCATTACACTTACATTTGTCGACAATGTTTGTACATTAAACTACTCTTCCTGTGAATCGGCCATTTGGGTGGGAGATGGAAAAATCTGGAGTGAAAACAAGGCCTTCAGAGCGAGCATATGCTACCGTCAAGCAGATCTCTTGTTGGGTCCCGATAGCTCCTCAGAGATGGATTCAGAGACAGATGACCAGTCCTATTCCCCCACTGAGGTGTATGCTCTAACTTGGCACAGTTATACTGCTCATATCATGCATACGGTGTCTTGCATTGCATAGTTTAGACATCGTATACACATGTTCTTAGTTCAGACATCTTATCGAATGCCCTCTGTTTAGCATATAAATCACATATGTGAATTAAATGATGCGATCCTGATTACTTAGATAACATGTAGGTGAATTATGTCATGCGATCTTGTTTAGTTATTCATCATATCTTTGAATTATGTTATGCTATGCTATCCAGTTTAGATAGACATCATATATGTGAAATTATGTCATGCTATCTGTTTTAGTTAAACAATATACATGTCAACTATTTCATGCCCTCTTTTTTCCACACTATCTATTGCATCTGTCTCTCATACAATGTCTGTACATTCAACTATGTTTCCTGTTTATCAGCCATTTGAATTGGAGCGGGTGATGCCAGTATCTAGCGGAATAAAAACACGGTCTTCAAATAAAACAGTGCTATCTCTTGGTGGAGATAGCACCCCGGTTGTACATGCACAAGAAGCAGCCCTACCACACATAACCCAAACTCTCGCAGATTGTACCCCTACTGCGATGGATAGAGAACCAGCTTCACCCAATCTAACCTCAACCCCAGCCGATAGTAACCTAGTTCCTATTGACACAGCACCATCTCCACCACAGAGCTCCCAAACAAGAGCAGTTAGTAAGGCAGCTCCAGTGCCCAAAGGGCCAGTACTATCACGGCGAACCCCAACTCCACCAGTTAGTACGCCTATTCCTGTGGAGGAAGCACAACCAACCAGTCGTAGTTTAGCATCTATCACATTTGATGTTGTTAAATCGTATGTGCGTATCTTCCCATCTTGAAAATATTATACTGAAGATGAAGGAAAATATCAGTTGCAGGTGTTTGTCCAGGAGTTATGTGTAAGTAATGTTATTCATGGCAATTACTTTGCTTCGTCCCATACATCCTACCTCCATGATGGTTATAATACAGCAAATTTTCCCATTTTTCTCTATAGAGAAGGACCGATTTGGAAACTCGGGATGAGATAACCTGTGCTAATACCTCTGCTATCTTCAAGAATGCTTGGTGGTAGTATCGGAATTACCTGAAGAAAATGTACTTCACCGGCACTCATCAAATTCCCTTACGTTCTCCCGAGACACATTCTTCGGACGATGATAGGAACGCTTTGTTCTGATCTCGGTCCGAACCAAGAATATGGTAAGGTCTATGAGCTCATTTTCTATTTTTAAGTATTTTATTCTTGCGTCTTACTGTACTCTGTTCATGTAGAACAAGTGCCTAAACCTGAAGAACAACTGTTCTAATTTAAGATTCCATTGCTATCATAGTTCAAAAAAGCGCTAGGCGTTAATTATGCGTTTTGCCACTGCCTTGCGCTTTACTGACCAAAGCGCATGCTTATGCGCAGTTATGCATAGATTATGCGTAGTTATGCGCAATGCGTTTTGCCAACGCCTAGAGCCTAGGCGCGCTTAAGCGCTCGCTTAGGCGCGCCTTTTTTAGCTATGATTGCTTTGCTCTTGTATCATTGTATTTACTCATACAAACTTATTTTTAAATTGAAGGATCCAATTGAAACTCCAATGGCATAGTAGGTATGTTCACGCATGTTTCTTTAACATGTTTGCTCTTATCAATAGCTCTGTTGATTTCAATTTCAATTGTGTATACAGTTGACTTTCATATCATGCACATTACTAGCATCACAACAGAGCCAATAGTGTTGTTGTACATGTAGACCCATGGTACCCATCTGAAATCTTGTTGTGCCATGTAGTTTCCCACGCTTTGTATTCTTTCACTACTGCTTTGTCTTGAACTGATATGATTTGAACCGTGTCTCTATTTTGATTTGGCAAGACAATGCAGTGACCATAGGACATAGATATATGTTTGTTTGATGCTTTTATTATGTATTAGTACTTGGGAATAGAAGACTTGGTAGTTTAATCCTGTCCACCTTACTAATGAACTGGTTCACCGAAATGAGTTTCATATACTAGTACATGCTAAACTTGTTATGTGTCTGCTTGTTTCTTCTTTTAGAATCTTGATGAGAATATTGGGGAAGAGTGCCTTATTAAGCAATGGTAAAGGAAGTAATGCAGATAAGGTTCAGGATAGTGACACATCCTTGTTGGTCTCCAACAAAGCTGATAAAACAGCTAAGGAAGACTATCTTGAAGACAGCGAGACAACCCCAAAGTCCTGTCTTAGTTTAGTGTTCGAGTTACTGGCCACTACCGCATGCACAAGCTATTCAAACTCACTATCTGAATCAGTTCGATTTCTTGAGTCTCAACTAGAAGTCGAAAGACATCGATCAGCTGTCTTTGCGACAAGCGGAAGGATGCAGAAGTCCTGGAGCATTCAGATGCATACTTTACGGTGCAACAGCAAGCATTGGAGGATTTTAGCGCCAAACAGGACAAAGCTAATCAGCTTGCTAAGCTTATTGCCAGCATGGTGGATACCGGTGATAACGTTTCTTGAGCTCTTCCGTTGTTTCAGATTATGCTCTTGTTTTGTTGCCGCGTTTATTTGCACCGGTGGCCAATTTTGACGGCCGATGTATGTAATATGCTGCTTTGTTCCCTATATTTGCACTGGTGGCGAACTTTGATGCCCAGTGGATGTAATATGTGTAATAGCGGTAATAGGCTAGCCTTAATTGCTTGCTTATTTATTTCCTTATTGTCTTGTTTAGTTGTTTGCTTGTAGTCACTGCAGTTCTTTTTCTGTGTTTTTCTAGTGGCCACAATAGCCTATTTTTGGTAACTAGGCCAAAATAATCATGGCAACACACGGACTGTTGTAACCATGGGCCTCCTGCAGGCCGTATGATCCATGGGCCTTCGTTCGGCTGTAGGACCATTGGCCTTCTATACGGGCGGTAGGATCCATCGGCCTTCTATACGGGCCTTAGGGATCAATGGGCCTTCTACGGGCCGTAGGGTCCATGGGCCTTCTACGGGTCGTATGATCCATGGGCCTTCTACGGGCCGTACTATCCATCGGCCTCATACGGGCTGTAGGATCCATGGGCCTTCTACGGGGCGTATCATCATTTCGCCAATTGTGTGGGATATACCCCGTGGTGTAAACCGCCAGAAGTATGACCCGCCCGGAGCTTGGCGATTCATGGGTAGTCCGCCCGGCATTGGCGGCTCATTGTAACCTGGCGGGCGGGTCAGATGGATGACAAGGCCCAAGGCCCAGAAGGCCGGCTCATGTTAATGGTGGGCCGGTTTATGAGGAAAGCACAAGGAATATTCTCTTATAAAAGAATCAAGACCCGGACTTATATCCGGTTGGTAGTAGAAGGTAGGCTAGTCCTAATCCTATTTGGACTCCACATGTAACCCGCCCCTCTAACTTATATAAGGAGGGCAGGGCTCCCAAAGAGGGCAAGCAACAAGAAACAATATCTAGGGCTAGACACAAAGGGGGAGCCGCTTATCTGGCGACTCCCTCATGAGCATAATGAGACCTAGCCACAAACAGCATGTAGGGCTATTCCGGATGATGTTTCCCGGGGCCCGAAGCTGTCTAAACCCTTGTCTTGCGTGTTGATCCGCCCTGCATCTCTCGTCCCACTCAACCCCTCTCAAGCTACCACATAGATGTGTTAGCCTCGCGACTAAGTCCTGACACTAAGGACATCTGCCGTGACAATTCCACGGCAGTTGGCGCCCACCGTGGGGCCTGCACACGATGGTGTTGAGTTCTTGGAGGGATTTTTCCTCACGGATCAAGAAGTTCATAATTCTTTGGTGAAAAAGAGACCGGTCAGAATTTACGCCAACTCCAAGTTCATTGATCAAGCTTAAACAAGTTTGAGTCGGCCCTCGTGAACAAGAAGTTCTAAAGCGGGTGGTTGAATCACAAGTCACCGAGGACGGCGTTATTTTTTTTTGCAGCAATCTGTTTCGTCGACACGTTAGGTTTTGATCTATAACTGTTTGTCCGATCTGTCAAGTTGCCAAGGTTCAAACCACGCGTATCTACTGAAGGAAAAAGAAGTTGTTGTTCTGATCTGATCAGCAGCAAAACCAAATTGATTAAGGAACCGAGGGACCCCGGCATAGTCATCGTGTATTGTTTGCAATTTGGGATCAATGGAATAAAAAAAGATAGGATCGGACGCCAACCCATCAACGACCCGGATTCTGCTCCATTGCCGAGTCGTCTGCAGCATGCAAGTTGCCGTTGACTCCCGTTCAGAGCCACCTGGGCTTCAAACTAAGATCTTTGCTGGTCATCTTGAGCCGTCCCATGTGAATCCGCTGCCGAGTTGCTGCCGTACAGCCGCCGGCCGTTGCGCCAGTCTCCCGAGCCGCCGTTCTTGCTCCGCCAAGCTGTTGCTGTTGTGCCCCTCCGTGGAGTTGCTCCTTCACTACCAAGGCCTATTTTGACCCGCCTAGCCTCGCCCGTACGCGACCCGGACTAGTCCATCGACTGCGCCAGCGCCCTTGAACTACTCACCTGTTCCGAGCCGCTACAGCCTTCTATCACCGACGGGCCGGTCATTACCGTCGACTCGCCGGCGCTTCTCCTACTGCGCCACAGCTCCCTTCAGCAGCGGAGCTGAGCCGCCATCCGCTCAAACCGCCGTATTGAGTCGCCGTGGAGTTGAGCCGGCCCTGCCACCATGAATCGCCGCCGCTGGGCCGCCGTTGGGGCCTTGACCCGCCGTCGTTAACCCGCCATGGCTAGCCCGCGAGCCGCTGCACCTCGTTATGGCCTCGGAGCGACGCTCCCCTTGTCTTGGCCATGAACTGCCGCGCCACGCGAACAGATCAGCCGTCGCGCCCTTCTTCATCAACGGGATTGAGCGGCCGCCGAGTTTGTCCCCGCGCGACTTCGCCTCGCCTTCGTCAAATCGCCGGCAACCCCTTGCGCCGCTGAGCCGCCATCACCAGCACGCCAAGTCGCCGCTGGCCCGCCCCCTCTGCTCTGGGTTAAACTCCGTCTAATGAATCGCCGCCCCGGCCTCGTCAAACCGGTCGTCAGTATGCAGTCTAATGAAGAAAAGGAAAAGGGGTTCTACGACCCAGAGGCAAATAGAGCCGCGATTCGGATTCGCCGCCGCGGGATCTCATCTGGCTCGTCCCACGAGTGTTTCGGCCGGCCTGTCAACCCGCCGTCAAAACCGCCCCGGTTTGTTGCCCCCGCTACATCAACACACACGACTGACTCATCGTCCGCGCCCGCAGCTGAGTCGCTTACAACGCCGTTGCCGACTCTCTCGTCCACACCGGCTTACAAACACCGTTGCCGGCTCACCCGTCCGCACCGGCTCACAAATGTTGCGGCCGCACCCGACTCTCTCGACCGCGCCGGCTTACAATACCGCGGCTGACTCTCTCATCCGCACTGGCTTACAATACCACGACCGACTCATCTGTTGTCCGGGCGAATCCGGTGACATCCCTCTAAGGCAATTATTTATATTATACCGCGGAGATGGAGGCATGCCAACATCTTTGGGCATAGGTGATCGCCGTTACTCAACGGACTCCCGCACCGGCTTACAACGCCATGGCCGTCTCTCGCGACCACGCCGGCTTACAACCCGGAGGACAACTTGCCCGTCCGCACCGACTTACAATGCCACGGCCGGTTTATCTGTCTGTGCCGCCTCAAATGTTGCAGTCGTCTTTACCGTCCGTTTCTCGTGGCCTGGTCTACATCAACACATCGGGCCGCACCTGTCTGCATGAGTTGTTTATTGAGTATGAGCAAGTCACTACTTGGGAAGCCCGGTTTTCTTCCAACAAATTGGAGGCAAATTATCATGTATTATTAGCCGCCGTCTGCACTGGATGGCTCAATGGGCAGGTGCACAAGTCGCCGCACTACGGTTTGGTTAACTTCAAACAGCCAGTTGGAAGGAACCATTGGTCGAGTTGCTGACACGGTTCATACGGGATCATTTATAACCCGCCGCAGTCACCTCAACCTTCTGTGGATTCACATTGCG
This sequence comes from Aegilops longissima, assembly GCA_021605205.1. Lineage (NCBI taxonomy): Eukaryota > Viridiplantae > Streptophyta > Magnoliopsida > Poales > Poaceae > Aegilops > Aegilops longissima. The sequence continues at coordinate 724,721,883 of CM038682.1, forward strand.
CTATCAACGCCAATGATATACACCTTCTGCTATGGTCAAATATGGAGAATCTCAAGCCAACACTTCGAGTCATCTTGAGACTCGGGGGCTACAATGGTATGGCTCGACAAAATTAGCCGGTTTCAATGAATTCAAGAACTCCTGGTCATTGAAGGGAAGATAACCCGGCCCTGGAAGCTACTGTTTTATTGGCAAATATTTAAAGGCCGTCAGAAAAATTTCCGGTTCAAAAGATTCCGGTTTAAAATACAGCTCAAGAGACATCTTTCTCCCGCAAAGCTTTAAAGCTCTCAAAACCGGTTCAACATCTGGATCAAGGTAAATTTGTCCCTTACAAAGCTTTGAGGATCTCAATATCCGGTTTAAGAATTTCCGGTTCAAAAGAATTAATCTCTCGCAAGTTCGAGATCTCGAACAAATTAATGGTTACCAAAGGGAACTTGCTGCCATGATGCACGGTTCAAAACATGGGTATCCTGCCTTACGGCTTATTTTATTATGGTCATTTGGGGGCTTCCTGCTCATCGGGCATAGCTATCAGTACCCTCTTGATCGGCACAATGCCAAAAAAATTATGGTCACTTGGGGGCTTCCTGTTCAAACATAGGTCGTATTCGAACCAAAGAGAACATAGCTGTCGATACCCTTTTGATTAGCAAACTGCTGAACCTACTTGGGGGCTTCTTGATCGTATCCGAATCATAGCTCAACCCCTTTGGGAATCGACGTGGATCATATTCGAATCAGCGTCGTTAAAACAACTTTTAAGGTCATTTGGGGGCTTCCTGTTCAAACATAGGTCGTATTCGAACCAAAGAGAACATAGCTGTCGATATCCACTTGATCGGCATCGCCAACGCCACTGGGGGCTATATGATCGTATTCGAATCTTAGCTTAACCCCTTTGGAACGGTTTACTGATCGTATTCGAATCAAAAGCCTCAAAAATTTTATTTGTTTTTATACAATCGCAAGTATTTGAATTGTCACAAATATCATATGTGCCGGCTCTTATAGAGTTGAGTTATCAACTTCACTATCCGGGTCACATAAGCCGGCGGTATCATTCAAAGGATCATAGGGATCTTGTGATCTACTTGTGTGCAGGATAAGACTACATTTGGGTGGTTACCTGCCCTGACTTTTGATGTTAAGTCACCAGGGCATATGTTGTTTAAACTCTTTGCAGGATTTGCAGGAATATGACATATGAATGATTAAGTTCAAGCTCATTACCAAACTTGATGCTTCAAGATGATTATCCGTTCTGGATTTTTGTCAAAGGCTATAAGCCGTCGGGTTATAAAAATTCCGGCTTATAATGAAGGCGTATTAAATCGTCATCGGCCAAGAGTCGCCAGGCATTTAAACTCCGGATTTACTTATCAACCGATGAGGTATTCAAATTTTTAATAGCCAAAACTGGCTGGATTTTCATGATGATATTGAATGATTGAGGTTTTCATACCGGATTATATTATTCAAATCTTGAATAGCCAACATGGCTGGATTTCTATTGTGATTATCAATAACCAAAGTTATGATTGAGGTTTTCAAAGTCGCTTTAAGCGCTAATCGCTATTATTTTTATCAATGGATATGATTTATTCTACAATGGAAGGAATAGTCCCGAGTCGCTGCGAGCTTCGACCCGGCACTTGGGGCTACATTGTTCAAATCGAGATTACATCGAATATACAAGCCCCATGTCACCGCCAAAGATGCACCATGGCACTTGGGGCTAATGCAAAGTCATTTTGTTCACCTCATTGAAGACCCGACTCATCACATCGTAATGAGCCGGCCCTTGGGGGCTACCAATTGCTCCCTGCCAGCGATTACAAGGTACACAAGTCTTAATCCATTATATTGAAGGATCCATTGCTCGGTTGGTAAAGCACAAAGCTCTTAACCTTGTGTACGTGGGTTCAAGCCCCATGGTGGAGATTACATCATATGATGTTATTATTAATGAATTATATACAAAGTCCCAGCTCAGTAATATCTTCTTGAGCGGCCCTTGGGGGCTACGTTGTCTGCTCGATTTACATGATAATATTTACAAAGTCCCTACTCATTATTGCATAATGACCCGGCCCTTGGGGGTTACACTGTTTGAAGTTTTATGAGCATAAGGCAATTACAAGTCCCAGGTTGCTCCAAGCATGACAACCCGGCACTTGGGGGCTACAGGTGATATACATGTAAGGGGGGGAAATCTTCAAATTCTCAGTTTTGAGTAGGTCAGATTGACCCGGTGTTTGCAACAATCATGATCCGGTGTCACCAATAATTATGACCCGGCATCGGAAACAGTTATGACCCGGTGCTATCAATATTTACAAGCCGGTAATTTTGGCAGCCAGCCTCTACATCTTTAATCCGGCGGATCACCAGATGAATCTTGAGTCCAATATGTTTATTAAGCCGGAGCTTTGGAAACCGACTCAAATGGATTATTTCTTATAATATTTCTCAACAAGAGACCAATGTCAGCAAATTGACTCTGAAGCTGGCCTGTTGACCCGGATTTCTCAAAGGAAGTATCTAGATCTTTTGCATTGGTAAAATTGGGACATATCTGCTAAGGAGATTTGCTATGAGATCATGGATACATATCAAGGAATAAATGTCAAGGACTTAAGGATGATCAGGTGCCGGCTTACAAGAATATTTAACCTGGAGTACAACCTATCAAATTTTTTCTTGTGTTTATGTTGCAGATCAGTTTAACATGGATAAAATCCAAATTAAACTGGGGGCTAATGTCGGGGATATACCCCGCGGTGTAAACCGCCAGAAGTATGACCCGCCCGGAGCTTGGCGATTCATGGGTAATCCGCCCGGCATTGGCGGCTCATAGTAACCCGGCGGGCGCGTCAGATGGATGACAAGGCCCAAGGCCCAGAAGGCCGGCTCATGTTAATGGTGGGCCGGTTTATGAGGAAAGCACAAGGAATATTCTCTTATAAAAGAATCAAGACCCGGACTTATATCCGGTTGGTAGTAGAAGGTAGGTTAGTCCTAATCCTATTTGGACTCCACATGTAACCCGCCTCTAACTTATATAAGGAGGGCGGGGCTCTAAAGAGGGCAAGCAACAGAAACAATATCTAGGGCTAGACACAAAGGGGGAGACGGCTTATGCGGCGACTCCCTCATGAGCATAATGAGACCTAGCGACAAACAACATGTAGGGCTATTCCGGATGATGTTTCCCGGGGCCCGAAGCTGTCTAAACCCTTGTCTTGCGTGTTGATCCGCCCAGCATCTCTCGTCCCACTCAACCCCTCTCAAGCTACCACATAGATGCGTTAGCCTCGCGACTAAGTCCTGACACTAAGGACATCTGCCGTGACAATTCCACGACACCAATCATGGGTCGTATTATTCATGGACCATAACGGGCCATTAATAGGCCGTATTTGATAACTCTATGAAAACAGCCCAACGGGTTTTTTTACATGAAAACGGCCCAACGCATTAACGGTTCGCAAACGGGCCGACCGTAACGACGGGCTGAATTTGGCCCTAAGCGAAAATGACGATGTGGGCCGTATGTAACGAATGCTGCAAATGAGCCCAAGAATCAATGGGCCCCGAGAAGGCGAAGATAACTTGGGCTGAAACGCCCAATAGAATAACGGGTTGTTAATGGGTATAAATGATACCTTTGTTCATTACGGGCCGATTTCACCACGGACCGTTAATGGGCCAAGAGTTACAAAGGTCCTCATATGGGCGAAAGAAGTCATGGGCCACACATGGGCGGAAGTTAAAGCGGCTGAATCATATTGGCGCCCGGATGACGCTCTCGGGCCTAATTCGGATAGGGCGAACGGGCCCAGGTTAGCGGGCTGTAAATGGGCTATATGCGAACAGGCCGTTAACGAGCTTCGATGGGCGCCCGCCACCTTTTGACCAAGTCAAACGGGTCGGCCTTTTCATAGGAATGGGCCTCTGTTGGGCCGTGCCACGTGTCGCCGTATCATAGGCGCCTTCGGTCCAATGAGCGGATGACATCTGTCCCAACGGTGAGACGACACGTGTTTCCTCCAGCCAATGATGATTTTACACGTGTAAAATCCCCATTGGTCGGGGCTGTTAACGGGTTATCGGATCAAAACCCGACCCGATAGCTTAACGGCATTCCGTTACGGTGGATGCCGCGTGTCGGTCACCCTTGACGAAAGCACTTCGTGACGCGATTTATCGTCATGGAAGTGGACACTTCGTGATGATAATTTTGGTAATGTCATGGAACACTTCTCTGACAACAGGTATGACTATCTTGATTCTGTCATAAATTTTTCATGGATGTACATGCATGACAAAAAACGCGACCTACTGTGACAAACACGTATCGTCACGAAAGTGTATTTTTTTTTGTAGTGTTACCTGATTCATCATAAGAAATAATAGGAGGATATTGGGAAGTCTCTTCCCTTTCATTAGTGTTCTCTTCATCTTCTATTTGTTTTCTTTTCTTTATGTATTTGGCAATATAAGGATTTTCAATACAATTCACCGCACAATACATATAAATTTTCTCTAGATCAAAATGAAGAACTTTATCAAGGGCAAATTTTGTAATATCCTTAGTTATACGTTTAATTTCTTCATAACCCAAGAGCAAACTAAGTTCATTATGATGTGCAAGGGAAATCAAATCATCACAATTTTTGGACACAATACGATCATGAAACAATTTGCACTGGGTACTAAAATGATCACGTTCATTGCAAAGTTCACAAGTATGGCTAAAAAAAATAAATTTTCAGCACATTCATCTAGCTCTTCTTGCAACAATTTGGTTTCTAAATGCTTATGCCTCTTGCAATATATATCTTCTCTATTTGGCGTGTTCATGCAAACATGCACTCCACAAAAGTTGACATGCTCATAATAGATATTTTCATCATGACTAGAGCAATCATCATTAGTACCATGGATATTCATAGAATTCGTACTAACAACATTGCAATCATGCTCATCATTCACATATTTTATGCCAAGCATTCTATGTAATTCTTCTTCTAGTACTTGAGCACAATTTTCCTTTCCATCAAACTCACGAAAGATATTAAAAAGACGAAGCGTATGAGACAAACTTAACTCCATTTTTTAGTTTTGTTTTATAAACTAAACTAGTGATAAAACAAGAAACAAAAAGATTCAATTGCAAGATCTAAAGATATACCTTCAAGCACTCACCTCCCGGCAGCGGCGCGGAAAAGAGCTTGATGTCTACTACACAACTTTCTTCTTGTAGACGTTGTTGGGCCTGCAAGTGCAGGTTTGTAGGACAAGAGTAAATTTCCCTCAAGTGGATGACCTAAGGTTTATCAATCCGTGGAGGCGTGGGATGAAGATGGTCTCTCTCAAACAACCCTGCAACCAAATAATAAAGAGTCTCTCGTGTCCCCAACACACCCAATACAATGGTAAATTGTATAGGTGCACTAGTTCGGCGAAGAGATGGTGATACAAGTGCAATATGGATGGTAGAAATAGGTTTTTGTAATCTGAAAATATATAAACAGCAAGGTAGCAAGTGATAAAAGTGAGCGTAAACGGTATTGCAATGATAGGAAACAAGGCCTAGGGTTCATACTTTCACTAGTGCAAGTTCTCTCAACAATAATAACATAGATAGATCATATAACAATCCCTCAACACGCAACAAAGAGTCACTCCAAAGCCACTAATAGAGGAGACCAAACGTAGAGATTATGGTAGGGTACGAAACCACCTCAAAGTTATTCTTTCCAATCAATCCGTTGGGCTATTCCTATGAGTGTCACAAACAGCCCTAGAGTTAGTACTAGAATAACACCTTAATATACAAATCAACCAAAACCCTAATGTCACCTAGATACTCCAATGTCACCTCAAGTATCTGTGGCATGATTATACGATATGCATCACACAACCTCAGATTCATCCAACCAACATAAAAGTACTTCAAAGAGTGCCCCAAAGTTTCTACCGGAGAATCACGACGAAAACGTGTGCCAACCCCTATGCATAGGTTCCCAATGTCACGAAACCCGCAAGTTGATCACCAAAACATACATCAAGTGGATCAATAGAATAACCCATTGTCACCATAGTTATCCCACGCAAGACATACATCAAGTGTTCTCAAATCTTTAAAGACTCAATCCGATAAGATTACTTCAAGGGGAAAACTCAATTCATTACAAGAGAGTAGAGGGGGAGAAGAAACATAAGATCCAACTATAATAGAAAAGCTCGCGATACATCAAGATCGTGTGAAGTCGAGAACACGAGAGAGAGAGAGAGAGAGAGAGAGAGAGAGAGAGAGAGAGAGAGAGATCAAACACATAGCTACTGGTACATACCCTCAGCCCCGAGGGTGAACTACTCCCTCCTCGTCATGGAGAGCGTCGGGATGATGAAGATGGCCACCGGTGATGGGTTCCCCCTCCGACAGGGTGCCGGAACAGGGTCCTGAGAGGTTTTTGGTGGCTACAGAGGCTTGCGGTGGCGGAACCCCCGATCTATCTCTGTTCTGGAAGTTTTACGATACGTAGGTATATATATGGGTGCAAGGGGTACATAGGTGGAGCTTCAGGGGGCCCACGAGGCAGGGAGCGCGCCCCCCACCCTCGTGGCCAGCTCCCGTATATTCTGACGTAGAGTCCAAGTCTATCCGGTGGGTTTCCTTCCAAAAATAACTTCTCCAGTTGATTTCGTTCCGTTTCGACTCCGTCTGATATTCCTTTTCCTCGAAACACTGAAATAGGCATAAAACAACAAATCTGGGCTCCCTGCCTCGTGGGCCCTGTTGGGTAACGAAGTAATTTCAAAAAATTTCCTACGCACACGCAAGATCATGGTGATGGCATAGCAACGAGAGGGGAGAGTGTATGTCCACGTACCCTCGTAGACCGTAAGCGGAAGCGTTATAACAACGCGGTTGATGTAGTCGTACATCTTCACGATCCGACCGATCCAAGTACCGAGCATACGGCACCTCCGAGTTCAGCACACGTTCAGCTCGATGGCGATCCCGGGCTCCGATCCAGCAAAGCGTCGGGGATGAGTTCCGTCGAGACGACGGCGTGGTGACGATGATGATGCTCCACCGACGCGGGGCTTCGCCTAAGCTCCGCGACGATATGACTCTACGGCAGGCTTCGCTTAAGCTCATGACGATATGACCGAAGTGGAATATGGTGGGCGGGCACCGCACACGGCTAAGGAACGATCCGTAGATCAACTTGTGTGTCATGGGGTGCCCCTTGCCCCGTATATAAAGGAGCAAGGGAGGAGGTGGCGGCCTAGGAGGCGCGCAAGGGGGAGTCCTACTCCCAGGGAGTAGGACTCCTCCTTTCCTAGTAGGAGTAGGAGAGAAGGAAGGGAAAGGAGAAGGGAAGGAAGGAGGGGCGCAGCCCTCCCATAGTCCAATTCGGACTAGGCCTTGGGGCGCGGCCTGCCCTAGGCAGCCCTCTCTCTTTCCCGTATGGCCCAATAAGGCCCAATACTTCTCCGGCGAATTCCGTAACTCTCCGGTACTCGAAAAAATACCGAATCACTCGGAACCTTTCCAAGTCCGAATATAGTCGTCCAATATATCGATCTTTACGTCTCGACCATTTCGAGACTCCTCGTCATGTCCCCGATCTCATCCGGGACTCCGAACTCCTTCGGTACATCAAAACTCATAAACTCATAACATAATTGTCATCGAAACCTTAAGCGTGCGGACCCTACGGGTTCGAGAACTATGTAGACATGACCTAGAACTATTCTCGGTCAATAACCAATAGCGGAACCTGGATACCCATATTGGCTCCTACATATTCTACGAAGATCTTTATCGGTCAAATCGCATAACAACATCGTTGTTCCCTTTGTCATCGGTATGTTATTTGCGAGATTCGATCGTCGGTATCCAATACCTAGTTCAATCTCGTTACGGCAAGTCTCTTTACTCGTTACGTAATGCATCATTCCGTAACTAACTCATTAGCTACATTGCTTGCAAGGCTTATAGTGATGTGTATTACCGAGAGGGCCGGAGATACCTCTCCGACAATCGGAGTGACAAAACCTAATCTCGAAATCGCCAACCCAACATGTACCTTTGGAGACACCTGTAGTACTCCTTTATAATCACCCGATTCGTTGTGACGTTTGGTAGCACCAAAGTGTTCCTCCGTAAACGGGGTTGCATAATCTCATAGTTGCAGGAACTTTGTATAAGTCATGAAGAAAGCAATAGCAACATACTAAGCGATCAAGTGCTAAGCTAACGGAATGGGTCAAGTCAATCACATCATTCTCCTAATGATGTGATCCCGTTAATCAAATGACAACTCATGTCTATGGTTAGGAAACATAACCATCTTGATTAACGAGCTAGTCAAGTAGAGGCATACTAGTGACATCTTGTTTGTTTATGCATTCGGACATGTATTATGTTTCCGGTTAATACAATTCTAGCATGAATAATAAACATTTATCATGATATAAGGAAATAGATAATAACTTTATTATTGCCTCTAGGGCATATTTCCTTGATCTCCCACTTGCACTAGAGTCAATAATCTAGATTACACAAGAATGATTCTCACACCCATGGAGTCTTGGTGCTGATCATGTTTTGCTCGTGAGAGAGGCTTAGTCAGCGGTCTGCAACATTCAGATCCGTATGTATCTTCCAAATCTCTATGTCTCCCACTTGGACTTGGTCCCGAATGGAATTGAAGCGTCTCTTGATGTGCTTGGTCCTCTTGTGAAATCTGGATTCCTTTGCCAAGGCAATTGCACCATATTGTCACGAAGATCTTCATTGGTCCCGATGCACTAGGTATAACACCTAGATCGGAAATGAACTCCTTCATCCGACTCCTTCATTTGCTGCTTCAAGCAGCTATGTACTCCGCTTCACATGTAGATCCCGCCACGGCGCTTTGTTTAGAACTGCACCAACTTACAGCTCCACCGTTTAATAAAAATACGATCCGGTTTGCGATTTAGAATCGTCGGATCGGTGTCAAAGCTTGCATCGGCGTAACCCTTTACGACTAGCTCTTTGTCACCTCCATATCGAGAAACATATCCTTAGTCCTTTTCGGTATTTCGGGATGTTCTTGACCGCTGTCGATGATCCACTCCTAGACTACTTTGGTACCTTCCTGCCAAGCTTATTGCTAAGCATCGTCAGTCTGGTACACACATTGCATACATGATAGAGCCTATGGCTGAAGCATAGGAACATCTTTCATTTTCTCTCTATCTTCTGCTGTGGTCGGGCATTGAGTCGACTCAATTTCACACCTTGTAATACAGTAAAAATCCTTTCTTTGCACGATCCATTTTGAACTTTTTCAAAACCTTATCAAGGTATGTGCTTTGTGAAAGTCCAATTAAGCGTCTTGATCTATCTCTATAGATCTTGATGCCCAATATGCAAGCAGCTTCACCGAGGTCCTTCATAGAAAAACTTTTATTCAAGTATCCTTTTATGCTATCCAGAAATTCTATATCATTTCCAATTAACAATATGTCGTCCACATATAATATTAGAAATGCTCTGAGCTCCCACTCACCTTTTTGTAAATCGAGGCTTCTCCAAAAGTGCATATAAAACCATATGCTTTGATCACACTATCAAAGCGTTTATTCCAACTCCGAGAGGCTTGCACTGACCATAGATTGATCGTTGGATCTTGCACACTTTGTTAGCTCCTTTAGGATTGACAAAACCTTCGGTTGCATCATATACAACTCTTCTTCCGAAATCCATTCAAAATGCAGTTTTGACATCCATCGCCATATTTCATAATCATAAAATGCGGCGATTGCTAACATGATTCGGACAGACTTAAGCATCGCTTCGGGTGAGAAGGTCTCATCGTAGTCAACTCCTTGAACTTGTCGAAAACCTTTTGCAACAAGTCGAGCTTTATGTGATAACATTACCGTCGTGTCGGTCTTCTTCTTAAAATCCATTTGTTCTCTATTGCTTGCCGATCATCGAGCAAGTCAACCAAAGTCCATACTTTGTTCTCATACATGGATCCCATCTCAGATTTCATGGCTTCAAGCCATTTTGCGGAATCTGGGCTCGCCATCGCTTCTTCATAGTTCGTAGGTTCACCATGATCTAGTAGCATGACTTCGAATAGGATTACCGTACCACTCAGTGCGGATTTTATTCTGGTTGATCTCTGATTCAAGGACAACTTGATCTGAAGTTTCATGATCATTATCATTAACTTCCTCGCTAATCGGGTAGGTGTCACGAAACCGATTTACGTGATGAACTACTTTCCAATAAGGGAGCTGGTACTGTTACCTCATCAAGTTCTACTTTCCTCCCATTCACTTCTTTCGAGAGAAACTCCTTCTCTAGAAAGGATCCATTCTTAACAACGAATGTCTTGCCTTCGGATCTGTGATAGAAGGTATACCCAATTGTCTCCTTTGGGTATCCTATGAAGACACATTTTTCCGATTTGGGTTCAAGCTTATCAGGTTGAAGCTTTTTCACATAAGCATCGCAACCCCAAACTTTCGAAACGACAACTTTGGTTTCTTGCCAAACCATAGTTCATAAGGTGTCGTCTCAGCGGATTTTGATGGTGTCCTATTTAGCGTGAATGCGCCGTCTCTAAAGCATAACCCCAAAATGATAGTGGTAAATCGAAATAGACATCATAGATCGCACCATATCTAGTAAAGTACGATTCGACGTTCGGACACACCATTACGTTGTGGTGTTCCGGTGGCGTGAGTTGCGAAACTATTCCGCATTGCTTCAAACGTAGACCAAACTCGTAACTCAAATATTCTCCTCCACGATCAGATCGTAGAAACTTTATTTTCTTGTTACGATGATTTTCAACTTCACTCTGAAATTCTTTGAACTTTTCAAATGTTTCAGATTTATGCTTCATTAAGTAGATATACCCGTATCTGCTTAAATCATCTGTGAAGGTGAGAAAATAATGATATCCGCCACGAGCTTCAACATTCATCGGACCACATACATCTGTATGTATGATTTCCAACAAATCTGTTGCTCTCTCCATACAACCGGAGAACGGTGTTTTAGTCATCTTGCCCATGAGGCACGGTTCGCAAGTACCAAGTGATTCATAATCAAGTATTCCAAAAGTCCATCTCAGATGGAGTTTCTTCATGCGTTTACACCGATATGACCTAAACGGCGATTGCCACAAATAAGTTGCACTATCATTATCAACTCTGCATCTTTTGGCTTCGACATTATGAATATGTGTATCACTACTGTCGAGATTCAACAAGAATAGACCATTCTTCAAGGGTGCATGACCATAAAAGATATTACTCATATAAATAGAACAACCATTATTCTCGATTTAAATGAATAACCGTCTCGCATTAAACAAGATCCAGATATAATGTTCATGCTCAACGCGGCACCAAATAACAATTATTTAGGTCTAAAACTAATCCCGAAGGTAGATGTAGAGGTAGCGTGCCGACCGCGATCACATTGACTTTGGAACCGTTTCCCACGCGCATCGTCACCTCGTCCTTTGCGGTGCTCGCTTATTCCGTAATCCTGTTTGAGTTGCAAATATTAGCAATGAAACCAGATATCAAATACCAGTGCTACTACGAGCTCTAGTAAGGTACACATCAATAACATGTATATCACATATACCTTTGTTCACCTTGCCATCCTTCTTATCCGCCAAATACTTGGGGCAGTTCCGCTTCGGTGTCGATCGCTTGCGGTAAAAACACTCGATTTAGGCTTAGGTCCAGACTTGGGTTTCTTCTCTTGAGCAGCAACTTTCTTGCTGTTTTTTGAAGTTCCTTCTTCTTCCCTTTGCCCTTTTCTTGAAACTAGTGGTCTTGTTGACCATCAACACTTGATGCTCTTTCTTGATTTCTACCTCCATGCTTTTAGCATTGCGAAGAGCTCGAGAATTGTCTTAGTCATCCCTTGCATATTATAGTTCATCACGAAGCTCTTGTAGCTTGGTGGCGATGATTGGAGAATTCATCAATGACACTATCATCCGGAAGATTAACTCCCGTTGAATCAAGTGATTATTATACCCGGACATTTTGAGTATGTGCTCACCGATGAACTATTCTCCTCCATCTTGCAGCTATAGAACTTATTGGAGACTTCATATCTCTCAATCCGGGCATTTGCTTGAAATATTAACTTCAGCTCTGGAACATCTCATATGCCCCATGACGTTCAAAACGTCGTTGAAGACCAGTTCTAAGCCGTAAAGCATGGCACATCGAACTATGGAGTAGTCATCGACTTTGCTCGCGCGGACGTTCACAACCGGCGTTGCTCTGCTGACGCGGGCACGGCACCCAGCGGTGCTTCGGGGCGTAATTCTTACGTGCAGCAATGAGGATAATCCTCAAATTACGGACCCAGTCCGTGTAATTGCTACCATCATCTTTCAACTTTGCTTTCTCAAGGAACGCATTAAAATTCAACGGAACAACGAGACGAGCCATCTATCTATAGTAAACATAGACAAGCAAAAATACTATCGGTACTAAGTTCATGATAAATTTAAGTTCAATTAATCATATTAAAAACTCCCACTTAGACAGACATCTCTCTAGTCATCTAAGTGATTCGTGATCCAAATCAACTAAACCATAACCGATCATCACGTGAGATGGAGTAGTTTTCAATGGTGAACATCACTATGTTGATCATATCTACTATATGATTCACGCTCGACCTTTCGGTCTCCGTGTTCGAGGCCATATCTGCATATGCTAGGCTCGTCAAGTTTAACTGAGTATTCGCGTGTGCAAAACTGGCTTGCACCCGTTGTAGATGGACGTAGAGCTTATCACACCGATCATCACGTGGTGTCAGGCACTCTGAACGTTTAGCAGCAGTGCATACTCGGGAGAACACTTCTTGATAATTTTAGTGAGAGATCATCTTATAATGCTACCGTCAATCAAAGCAAGATAAGATGCATAAAGGATAAACATCACATGCAATCAATATAAGTGATATGATATGGCCATCATCATCTTGTGCTTGTGATCTCCATCTCCAAGCACCGTCATGATCACCATTATCACCGGCGCGACACCTTGATCTCCATCGTAGCATCGTTGTCGTCTCGCCAACTATTGCTTCTCGACTATCGCTATTGCTTAGTGATAAAGTAAAGCAATTACATGGCTTTGCATTTCAAACAATAAGCGACAACCATATGGCTCCTGCCAGATTGCGATAACTTCGTTACAAAACATGATCATCTCATACAATAAAATATAGCATCACGTCTTGACCATATCACATCACAACATGCCCTGCAAAAACAAGTTAGGCGTCCTCTACTTTGTTGTTGCAAGTTTTACATGGCTGCTACGGGCTGAGCAAGAACCGTTCTTACCTACGCATCAAAACCACAACGATAGTTTGTCAAGTTGGTGTTGTTTTAACCTTCGCAAGGACCGGGCGTAGCCACACTCGGTTCAACTAAAGTGAGAAAACAGACACCCGCGGTCACCTTTAAGCAACGAGTGCTCGGCGGTGAAACCAGTCTCGCGTAAGCGTCTGGCGTAATGTCGGTCCGGGCCGCTTCATCTCACAATACCGCTGAACCAAAGTATGACATGCTGGTAAGCAGTATGACTTATATCGCCCACAACTCACTTGTGTTCTACTCGTGCATATGACATCAACGCATAAAACCTGGCTCGGATGCCAGCGGCGGGGAACGTAGTACTTTCAAAAAATTCCTACGCACACGCAAGATCATGGTGATGGCATAGCAACGAGAGGGAGAGTGTATGTCCACGTACCCTCGTGACCGTGGCGAAGCGTTATAACAACGCGGTTGATGTAGTCGTGCGTCTTCACGATCCGACCGATCCAAGTACCGAACGCACGGCACCTCCGAGTTCAGACACGTTCAGCTCGATGGCGATCCCCGGCTCCGATCCAGCAAAGCGTCGGGGATGAGTTCCACAAGACGACGGCGTGGTGACGATGATGATGCTCCACCGACGCAGGGCTTCGCCTAAGCTCCGACGATATGACTCTACGGCGCAGGCTTCGCTTAAGCTCATGACGATATGACCGAAGTGGAATATGGTGGAGGGGGCACCGCACACGGCTAAGGAACGACCGTAGATCAACTTGTGTGTCATGGGTGCCCCTTGCCCCGTATATAAAGGAGCAAGGGAGGAGGTGGCCGGCCTAGGAGGGGCGCACAGGGGGAGTCCTACTCCCACCGGAGTAGGACTCCTCCTTTCCTAGTAGGAGTAGGAGAGAAGGAAGGGGAAAGGAGAAGGGAAGGAAGGAGGGGTGCAGCCCCTCCTTAGTCAATTCGGACTAGGCCTTGGGGCGCGGCCTGCCCTAGGCAGCCCTCTCTCTTTCCGTATGGCCCAATAAGGCCCAATACTTCTCCGGCGAATTCCGTAACTCTCCCAGTACTCGAAAAATACCGAATCACTCGGAACCTTTCCAAGTCCGAATATAGTCGTCCAATATATCGATCTTTACGTCTCGACCATTTCGAGACTCCTCATCATGTCCCCGATCTCATCCGGGACTCCGAACTCCTTCGGTACATCAAAACTCATAAACTCATAACATAATTGTCATCGAAACCTTAAGCGTGCGGACCCTACGGGTTCGAGAACTATGTAGACATGACCTAGAACTATTCTCGGTCAATAACCAATAGCGGAACCTGGATACCCATATTGGCTCCTACATATTCTACGAAGATCTTTATCGGTCAAACCGCATAACAACATACGTTGTTCCCTTTGTCATCGGTATGTTATTTGCCCGAGATTCGATCGTCGGTATCCAATACCTAGTTCAATCTCGTTACCGGCAAGTCTCTTTACTCGTTACGTAATGCATCATTCCATAACTAACTCATTAGCTACATTGCTTGCAAGGCTTATAGTGATGTGCATTACCGAGAGGGCCCAGAGATACCTCTCCGACAATCGGAGTGACAAAACCTAATCTCGAAATACGCCAAGCCAACATGTACCTTTGGAGACACCTGTAGTACTCCTTTATAATCACCCAGTTACGTTGTGACGTTTGGTAGCACCCAAAGTGTTCCTCCGGTAAACGGGGGTTGCATAATCTCATAGTTGCAGGAACTTTGTATAAGTCATGAAGAAAGCAATAGCAACATACTAAACGATCAAGTGCTAAGCTGACGGAATGGGTCAAGTCAATCACATCATTCTCCTAATGATGTGATCCCGTTAATCAAATGACAACTCATGTCTATGGTTAGGAAACATAACCATCTTCGATTAACGAGCTAGTCAAGTAGAGGCATACTAGTGACATACTGTTTGTTTATGCATTCACACATGTATTATGTTTCCGGTTAATACAATTCTAGCATGAATAATAAACATTTATCATGATATAAGGAAATAGATAATAACTTTATTATTGCCTCTAGGGCATATTTCCTTCAGCCCGCCCCACCCCTCGTGGCCAGCTCCGTATATTCGACGTAGAGTCCAAGTCTATCCGTGGGTTTCCTTCCAAAATAACTTCTCCAGCTTGATTTCGTTCGCTTTAGACTCAAATCGATATTCCTTTTCCTCGAAACACCGAAATAGGCATAAAACAACAAATCTGGGCTGGGCCTCCGGTTAATAGGTTAGTCCCAAAAATAATATAAAAGTGGATAATAAAGCCCAATATTGCCTAAAACAGTAGATAATATAGCATGGAGCAATCAAAAATTATAGATACGTTGGAGACGTATCATTGACCCGACGCAGCTGAAGACATTGGTCGTGAAGACAATGTTGTTGATGATGAAGTCCTTCCTCAACTCGAGCACCACTTGGTATCATCGCTTGCTCCAACGAGCAGTGAATATGTTAGCATTGGTCGTCCTTTGACGCCAATCGCTCAAGATGATTCCTGGGCTGAGCGCCCTCAAGAAGAAACCCCAGTTCATGATGAAATACCACGTACTCCACCAGCACCAGTCACCAATCAAGTGCTGAATGACGACAACTACATGGAGACCACACCATCACCAAAGGCGTCGCCCGTGTTTCAACGGCTTCGCAGAGGTCTCAGGCCATCTGTATCCATGTCAACCATCCCAGAAGAAGATTCACAACAATCCAGCTCAGTGGCACGTCAAGTGTTCCCTGAAGAGAATCCTTCTGTGACGGTTCCAGTGTCTGAAGCCAAAGCTGCTGAAGACATTCCGGCTGCATCAGCCGATGAAGAAGAAAGAAGAGAAGAGAGAGTTGCCACACCCCTGCCCCAGATCAAGTCATTCTCGAGGAGATGTGATTGTGCAAGACCCTTAGGTCGTTGACCAAATGGAGGTTGAGAACAATGAGGCTACCACAAACACTGTTGAAGCCAATGACCCTGTCTTGGCTGAAGATCATGTGGAGCCTGAAGCTCATGTTGTGCCTGAAACTAATGTGAATCCTGAGGCTTCTGTGACGCCGGTCCCCACTGACGACGTTGTTCCTCACCCAAGGCCTCACACCATGGAAAGGGCCTTCAATCGTGACGGGGAGCTGGTCACAGTTCGCTGGCCAATCTTGGTTCCTCCCACTGCTCCCAAACCCCAATATGATTATCATGTGGAGCAGCGACCACAAGTTCAGAAGCCTAAGACAAGGCTGCCAAGGCTTCCAGGTGCTGCTACATCACCAGGGTCATTCAATGTAAACAGCTTCGGGGCACACAACACCTTCTTTGACAAGGACAAGAACCCATACTCGAAGCCAAAGATCTCTTCAGATCGCTTCTGGAGCCATCAACAACACAACTACTACTCGTGTATCCTCTACAATCAAGAGAGAATTTTTCCTCACACGCATCTTGATTGTGAAGCTATTGCTGGGCTCCCCCGTCTTGAAGAAGCTCTGGACTGCTTTCGAGATGCTGGTCTTCTGCAATTTGTCATTGCCAAAGAGCACTGGAATGAAGAGCTTCGGCTGCAGTTCTATGCTACTCTTCACATTCGTGGCTACAACAGGGATCCGAAGACATGGATCCTCTAGTGGATGACAGGAGATGTGCACAATGAAGCCAAAGCTCAAGACATCATCGAGCTTACCTCCCTACCCACTCCAGGTGAACTATATGAGTCTGGTTGTCAGCGTCATAGAGATGAACTGCAGAGCATTTTTCAGAGGCCTGAACCCAATATGAGTCAGATGCTCAGCATGATGAAGCCATTGCCTCAAGATGTAGAATATCCCAAGGAATTCTTTGTCAAGGACCTCGAGTACTTGCCCCGCACATTCTATCATATATTGAGGCATACTCTATGCCCAATCAAAGGACATTCTTCTGAAGCCAAACTTGAAGGAGTCATGAAGACTTTGGTCTTCTATATTGTCAATGGCATCAGATTCAACTCCCAGGATTTCTTCATCAGACAACTTGTTGCATCTGGGATTGATCTGTTTGGCCTGAAGTTTTATGCTCCATGGGTGATGCGCCCGATCAAACTTCATTCTACTATCGACTATCAGCCTTCAGCACGCAACCATCTTGTTTTTCTGCCTGAGGTTGATCTGTCAGTTGAAGCCATCTACCCCGAGCCTGCCAAGGAGCCGCTATATCTTCATAATGTTGATCATCAAAGCTTCACTCAGCCAATAGAAGGAGTTCATGTACCAAATGCTGCTATTCCTGCTTATCCTCTGTCTGGCAATGTGCGTATGCCTGATCGAGTAAATACCAAAGCCACTGCCAGTACAATTGCTCAAAGGCCTCGGAAGCGTTCTCGTGTACTCAATGACCGAGAGCTGCTTGTGGCCTTACATTAGAAGCAGGACAAGCACCACGACTGGCTAAAGCGTCAGATGCATAGTCTCTTGGTGGATGTCAATCGCATTCGCAACCTGGCCACCAAGAACTCATTTGTTGCCCATGAGAATGCGCGGCGGTCTTGGAAGAGCCTCACTCTACCGTGTTCTGAAGACGATCTTCGCGCAGATGGCTTCACCGAGAGCTTCAAGTTTGATTCCAGGCCTCCACCAAATGCAAGCTGGCGCCGCACTCCCTCTCTTGAAGATTCTGAACATTCATCTTCGGCTGCAACTGTTTTTGTGAATGCCATCCATGAAGAAGACGACGCCACTTCACCGACCATGGCTACACTACATCTCGACAGTGCATCAGGCCCTTCTACACCACCAAACTCCAACGTCGACCCTACTCCACCATCTGCTCCTTCTGGGAACGAGTAGATGCTCTATGTCTTCAAACCTTTTTGGTCATTACTGACAAAAGGGGGAGAAGCATATGAGTTGATAGTCTTCAAGCGGGTCCTTATGGGTGGTTGCATTATTTTGCCAAGTTTTTACAACTCTCGTCTTTTGAAACATTTGGTTCTTTGAGTTGTAACACTTAAACTTGATGGTCGTCTGCTACTCTTTCTACTACTCTGTGTTGCGATGATAAATTCCGCATGAAGTCGTTCTGCAGACGTCCATTTTTCATTATGCATATCATTATCTTCATTATCTTTCTATATGCATAACGCATTGTCTTCACACTTTGAAGATGGCCTCCACAAAGCAAAACCTTCCATGTGCATTTGCATTCAAAAGCAAATCATTTATATGCACATCTTCAGGGGGAGCCTCGTCATATGTATGAAGACAATACTCACAACACTAAACTTTCACATACTTTTATCCCCGTTGAAAACTTCACCCAGTTTGTCATTAATCACCAAAAGGGGGCAGATTGTAAGTGCATCTAGTGTCGCCCCTAGTTGGTTTTGGAGTATTGACAACAAACTTGGTTGAGGGACTAATGTGTTTGTGAGAATTGCAGGATAACACAGGTAGTAGTTGAAGGAAATATGCCCTAGAGGCAATAATAAAATTATTATTTATTTCCTTATATCATGATAAATGTTTATTATTCATGCTAGAATTGTATTAACCTGAAACATAATACATGTGTGAATACATAGACAAACATATAGTCACTAGTATGCCTCTACTTGACTAGCTCATTAATCAAAGATGGTTATGTTTCCTAACCATAGACATGTGTTGTCATTTGATTAATGGGATCACATCATTAGGAGAATGGTGTGATTGACATGACCCATTCCGTTAGCCTAGCACTTGATCGTTTAGTATATTGCTATTGCTTTCTTCATGACTTATACATGTTCCTGTAACTATGAGATTATGCAACTCCCGTTTACCGGAGGAACACTTTGGGTGCTACCAAACGTCACAACGTAACTGGGTGATTATAAAGGAGTACTACAGGTGTCTCCAAAGGTACATGTTGGGTTGGCGATTTGAGATTAGGTTTTGTCACTCCGATTGTCGGAGAGGTATCTCTAGGCCTTCTCGGTAATACACATCACATAAGCCTTGCAAGCATTGCAACTAATAAAGTTAGTTGTGAGATGATGTATTACGGAACGAGTAAAGAGACTTACCGGTAACGAGATTGAACTAGGTATTGGATACCGACGATCGAATCTCGGGTAAGTAACATACCGATGACAAAGGGAACAACGATGTTGTTATGCGGTTTGCCCGATAAAGATCTTGAAGAATATGTAGGAACCAATATGGGCATCCAGGTTCCGCTATTGGTTATTGACCGAGAATAGTTCTAGGTCATGTCTACATAGTTCTCGAACCCGTAGGGTCCGCACGCTTAACGTTACGATGACAGCTTTATTATGAGTTTATAAGTTTTGATGTACGAAGTTTGTTCGAGTCCCTGGATGTGATCACGGACATGACGAGGAGTCTCGAAATGGTCGAGACATAAAGATTGATATATTGGAAGCCTATATTTGGATATCGGAATGGTTCCGGATGAAATCGAAATTTTCCTAACACCGGGTTACTGGAACCCTCCCGGGGATGTTGGGCCTTAATGGGCCATAAGGGAGAAGAGGAGGGCGGCCAGGGCAGGCGCGCCCCCCCCCCTAGTCCGAATAGGACAAGGAGAGGGGCGCCCCTTCCTCTTCCCTCCCTTTCCTTCTCCAACAAGGCAAGAGGGGGAGTCCTACTCCCGTGGGAGTAGGACTCCTCCAGCGCACCCTAGGAGGGCCGGACGCACCTCCCCTCCCTCCTTTATATACGGGGCAGGGGCACCCCATGACACACAAGTTGATCTACGTGATCGTTCCTTAGCCGTGTCGGTGCCCCTCCACCATATTCCACCTCGGTCATATCGTCATGAGCTTAGGCGAAGCCTGCGCCGGTGAAGCATCATCATCGTCCACCACGCCGTCGTCTTGACGGAACTCATCCCGACACTTTGCTGGATCGAGTCCGGGATCGTCATCGAGCTGAACGTGTGCTGAACTCGGAGGTGCCATGCGTTCGGTACTTGGATCGGTCGGATCGTGAAGACGTCGACTACATCAACCGCGTTGTTATAACGCTTCGCTTCGGTCTCGAGGGTGCGTGGACATACACTCTCCCTCGTTGCTATGCCATCACCATGATCTTGCGTGTGCGTGGAAATTTTTGAAATTACTACGCTCCCCAACAAAGGGCATCCGAGCCTGGTTTTATGCGTTGATGTCATATGCACGAGTAGAACACAAGTGAGTTGTGGGCGATATAAGTCATCTTGCTTACCAAAGATGTCATACTTTGGTTCGGCGGTATTGTGAGATGAAGCGGCCCGACCGACATTACGCCAGACGCTTACGCGAGACTGGTTTCACCGCTTGAGCACTCGTTGCTTAAAGGTGACCGCGGTGTCTCTGCTCTCTCACTTTAGTTGAACCGAGTGTGGCTACGCCCGTCCTTGCGAAGGTTAAAACAGCACCAACTTGACAAACTATCGTTGTGGTTTTGATGCGAGGTAAGAACGGTTCTTGCTCAGCCCGTAGCAGCCACGTAAAACTTGCAACAACAAAGTAGAGGACGCCTAACTTGTTTTTGCAGGGCATGTTGTGATGTGATATGGTCAAGACGTGATGCTATATTTTATTGTATGAGATGATCATGTTTTTAACCGAGTTATCGGCAATCGGCGAGAGCCATATGGTTGTCGCTTATTGTATGAAATGCAACGCCATGTAATTGCTTTACTTTATCACTAAGCGAGGCGATAGTCGAGAAGCAATAGTTGGCGAGACGACAACGATGCTATGATGGAGATCAAGGTGTCGCGCCGGTGGCGATGGTGATCACGACGGTGCTTGGAGATGGAGATCACAAGCACAAGATGATGATGGCCATATCATATCACTTATATTGATTGCATGTGATGTTTATCCTTTATGCATCTTATTTTGCTTTGATTGACGGTAGCATTATAAGATGATCTCTCACTAAATATCAAGAAGTGTTCTCCCGAGTATGCACCGCTATGAAAGTTCTTCGTCTTTGAGACACCACATGATGATCGGGTGTGATAGGCTCTACGTTCAAATACAACGGGTGCAAAACAGTTGCACACGTGGAATACTCAGTCAAACTTGACGAGCCTAGCATATACTGATATGGCCTCGAACACGGAGACCGAAAGGTTGAATGTGAATCATATAGTAGATATGATCAACATAGTGATGTTCACCATTGAAACTACTCCATCTCACGTGATGATCGGACATGGTTTAGTTGATTTGGATCACGTAATCACTTAGATAACTAGAGATGTCTATCTAAGTGGGAGTTCTTTAGTAATATGATTAATTGAACTTAAATTTATCATGAACTTAGTACCGATAGTATTTTGCTTGTCTATGTTTATTTGTAGATAGATGGCTCGTCTTTGTTGTTCCGTTGAATTTTAATGCGTTCCTTGAGAAAGCAAAGTTGAAAGATGATGGTAGCAATTACACGATCGGGTCCGAACTCGAGGATTATCCTCATTGCTGCACGTAAGAATTACGCCCCGAAGCACCGCTGGGTGCCAGCCTGCTTGATGCAACTAACGACGTTAAGAACGTCTGCGAGCAAAGCGATGACTACTCGATAGTTCGATGTGCCATGCTTTACGGCTTAGAACCGGGCCTTCAACGACGTTTTGAACGTCATGGAGCATATGATATGTTCCAGAGTTGAAGTTAATATTTCAAGCAAATGCCCGGATTGAGAGATATGAAGTCTCCAATAAGTTCTATAGCTGCAAGATGGAGGAAAATAGTTACAAGGTGAACACATACTCAAAATGTCTGGGTATAATAATCACTTGATTCAACCGGGAGTTAATCTTCCGATGATAGTGTCATTGATGTAATTCTTCAATCACGCCACCAAGCTACAAGAGCTTCGTGATGAACTATAATATGCAAGGGATGGACAAGTCTATTCCCGAGCTCTTCGCAATGCTAAAAGCATGGAGGTAGAAATCAAAAGGAGCATCAAGTGTTGATGGTTAACAAGACCACCAGTTTCAAGAAAAGGGCAAAGGGAAGAAGAAGGAACTTCAAGAAGAACAGCAAACAAGTTGCTGCTCAAGAGAAGAAACCCAAGTCTGGACCTAAGCCTGGCCTCGAGTGCTTCTCTTTAAGCGATGGACATTTGAGCGGAACTGCCCCAAGTATTTGGCGGATAAGAAGGATGGCAAGGTGAACAAAGGTATATGTGATATACATGTTATTGATGTGTACCTTACTAATACTCGCAGATAGTACCAGGTATTTGATACGGTTCATTGCTAATATTTGCAACTCAAAACAGGAACTACGGATTAAGCGAAGATTGGCTAAGGACGAGGTGACGATGCGCGTGGGAAATGGTTCCAAAGTCGATGTGATCGCGGTCGGCACGCTACCTCTACATCTACCATCGGGATTAGTTTTAGACCTAAATAATTGTTATTTGGTGCCATCGTTAAGCATGAACATTATATCTGGATCTTGTTTGATGCAAGACGGTTATTCATTTAAGTCAGAGAATAATGGTTGTTCTATTTATATGAATAATATCTTTTATGGTCATGCACCCTTGAAGAGTGGTCTATTTTTATTGAATCTCGATAGTAGTAATACACATATTCATAGTGTTGAAACCAAAAGATACAGAGTTGATAATGATAATGCAACTTATTTGTGGCACTTGCCGTTTGGGTCATATCGTGTAAAACGCATGAAGAAACTCCATCTTGATGGACTTTTGGAATCACTTGATTATGAATCACTTGGCACTTGCGAACCGTGCCTCATGGGCAAGATGACTAAAACGCCGTTCTCCTAACTATGGAGCGAGCAAAGGATTTGTTGGAAATCATACATACCGATGTTTGTGGTCCAATGAATGTTGAGGCACGCCATGGTATCGTTATTTTCTCACCTTCACAGATGATTTGAGCAGATATGGGTATATCTACTTGATGAAACATAAGTCTGAAACATTTGAAAAGTTCAAGGAATTTCAGAGTGAAGTGGAAAATCATCGTAACAAGAAAATAAAATTTCTACGATCTGATCATGGAGGAGAATATTTGAGTTACGAGTTTGGTCTGCATTTGAAACAATGCGAATAGTTTCAGAGACTCACGCCACCCGAACACCACAACGAAATGGTGTGTCCGAACGTCGAATCGTATTTTACTAGATATGGTGCGATCTATGGTGTCTCTTACTGATTTACCGCTATCGCTTTTGGGGTTATGCTTTAGAGACGGCCGCATTCACGCTAAATAGGGCACCATCAAAATCCGTTGAAACGACACCTTATGAACTATGGTTTAGCAAGAAACCAAAGTTGTCGATCTTAAAGTTTGGGGCTGCGATGCTTATGTGAAGAAACTTCAACCAGATAAGCTCGAACCTAAATCGAGAAATGTGTCTTCATAGGATACCCAAAAGAGACTATTGGGTACACCTTCTATCACAGATCCGAGGGCAAGATTTTCGTTGCTAAATTTGGATCATTTCTAGAAAAGAGTTTCTCTCGAAAGAAGTGAGTGGGAGGAAAGTAGAACTTGATGAGATAATCAGATCTGCTCCATTATTGGAAAATAGTTCATCACAAGAACCGGTTCTGTGACAACTACACCAATAAGTGAGGAAGCTAATGATATTGATCATGAAACTTCGATCAAGTTTCTCTTGAACTCGAGGTCAACTAGAGTAAGATCCGCACTGAGTGGTACGGTAATCCTATTCGGAAGTCATGTTACTTGACCATGGCGAACCTACAAACTATGAAGAAGCGATGGTGAGCCCAGATTCGCAAAATGGCTAGAAGCCATGAAATCGAGATGGGATCCATGTATGAGAACAAAGTATGGACTTTGGTTGACTTGCCGATGATCGGCAAGCTATTGAGAATAAATGGATCTTTAAGATGAAGACCGATCTTGATGGTAATGTAATCGTCTATAAAGCTCGACTTGTTGCGAAAGGTTTTGACAAGTTCAAGGGGTTGACTACGATGAGACTTTCTCACCAGATGCGATGCTTAAGTCTGTCCAATTATGTTAGCAATTGCTGCATTTTATGATTATGAAATTTGGCAAATGGATGTAAAACTGCATTCTTGAATGGATTTCTAGAAGAAGAGTTGTATATGATGCAACCGAAGGTTTTGTTGATCCAAAGGGTGCTAACAAAGTGTGCAAGCTCCAAATGATCAATTTATGGTCAGTGCAAGCCTTTCGAGTTGGAATAAACGCTTTGATAGTGTGATCAAAGCATATGGTTTTATACTGAGACTTTTGGAGAAGCTCAGATTTACAAGAAAGTGAGTGGGAGCTCAGTAGCATTTCGATATTATATGTGGACGACATATTATTGATTGGAAATGATATAGAATTTCTGGATAGCATAAAAGGATACTTGAATAAAAGTTTTTCAATGAAAGACCTCGGTGAAGCTGCTTACATATTGGGCATCAAGATCTATAGAGATAGATCAAGATGCTTAATTGACTTTCACAAAGCACATACCTTGATAAAGTTTTGAAAAAGTTCAAAATGGATCGAGCAAAGAAAGGTTTTTACTCAGTATTATAAGGTGTGAAATTGAGTCGACTCAATGCCCGACCACACCGTAAGATAGAGAGAAAATGAAAGATGTTCCTTATGCTTCAGCCATAGGCTCTATCATGTATGCAATGTTGTGTACTAGACTCGACGATGCTTAGCAATAAGCTTGGCAGAAGGTACCAAAGTAATCCAGAGTGGATCATCGGACAGCGGTCAAGAACATCCCAAATACCGAAAAGGACTAAGGATATGTTTCTCGATATGGAGGTGACAAAGAGCTAGTCGTAAATGGTTACGTCGATGCAAGCTTTGACATCGATCCGGACGATTCTAAATCGCAAACCGGATACGTGTTTTTATTAAGCGGTGGAGCTGTCGGTTGGTGCAGTTCTAAACAAAGCGTCGTGGCGGGATCTACATGTGAAGCGGAGTACATAGCTGCTTCGAAGCAGCAAATGAAGGAGTCTGGATGAAAGAGTTCATTTCCGATCTAGGTGTCATACCTAGTGCATCGGGACCAATGAAGATCTTCTGTGACAATCTTGGTGCAATTGCCTTGGCAAAGGAATCCAGATTTCACAAGAGGACCAAGCATATCAAGAGACGCTTCAATTCCATTCGGGACCAAGTCCAAGTGGGAGACATAGAGATTTGCAAGATACATACGGATCTGAATGTTGCGCAGACCGTTGACTAAGCCTCTTCCACGAGCAAAACATGATCAGCACCAAGACTCCATGGGTGTTAGAATCATTCTTGTGTAATCTAGATTATTGACTCTAGTGCAAGTGGGAGATCAAGGAAATATGCCCTAGAGGCAATAATAAAGTTATTATTTATTTCCTTATATCATGATAAATGTCTATTATTCATGCTAGAATTGTATTAACCGAAACATAATACATGTGTGAATACATAGACAAACATATAGTCACTAGTATGCCTCTACTTGACTAGCTCATTAATCAAAGATGGTTATGTTTCCTAACCATAGACATGTGTTGTCATTTGATTAATGGGATCACATCATTAGGAGAATGGTGTGATTGACATGACCCATTCCGTTAGCCTAGCACTTGATCGTTTAGTATATTGCTATTGCTTTCTTCATGACTTATACATGTTCACGTAACTATGAGATTATGCAACTCCGTTTACGGAGGAACACTTTGGTGCTACCAAACGTCACAACGCGTCGGGTGATTATAAAGGAGTACTACAGATGTCTCCAAAGGTACATGTTGGGTTGGCGATTTCGAGATTAGGTTTTGTCACTCCGATTGTCGGAGAGGTATCTCTAGGCCTTCTCGGTAATACACATCACATAAGCCTTGCAAGCATTGCAACTAATAAAGTTAGTTGTGAGATGATGTATTACGGAACGAGTAAAGAGACTTACCGGTAACGAGATTGAACTAGGTATTGGATACCGACGATCGAATCTCGGGTAAGTAACATACCGATGACAAAGGGAACAACGATGTCGTTATGCGGTTTGACCGATAAAGATCTTCAAGAATATGTAGGAACCAATATGGGCATCCAGGTTCCGCTATTGGTTATTGACCGAGAATAGTTCTAGGTCATGTCTACATAGTTCTCGAACCCGTAGGGTCCGCACGCTTAACGTTACGATGACGCTTTATTATGAGTTTATAAGTTTTGATGTACGAAGTTTGTTGAGTCCCGGATGTGATCACGGACATGACGAGGAGTCTCAAATGGTCGAGACATAAAGATTGATATATTGGAAGCCTATATTTGGATATCGGAATGGTTCCGGATGAAATCGGAATTTTCCTAACACCGGGGTTACTGAACCTCCGGGGATGTTGGGCCTTAATGGGCCATAAGGGAGAAGAGGAGGGCGGCCAGGGCAGGCAGCGCCCCCTCCCCTAGTCCGAATAGGACAGGAGAGGGGGCGCCCCCTTCCTCTTTCCCTCCCCCTTTCCTTCTCCAACAAGGCAAGAGGGGAGTCCTACTCCCGTGGGAGTAGGACTCCTCGGCGCACCCTAGGAGGGCCGGCCGCACCTCCCTCCCTCCTTTATATATCGGGGCGGGGGCACCCCATGACACACAAGTTGATCTACGTGATCGCTCCTTAGCCGTGTCGGTGCCCCCTCCACCATATTCCACCTCGGTCATATCGTCGCGGAGCTTAGGCGAAGCCTGCGCACGGTGAAGCATCATCATCGTCCCCACGCCGTCTTGACGGAACTCATCCCGACACTTTGCTTTGGATCGGAGTCCGGGATCGCCATCGAGTGAACGTGTCTTTGAACTCGGAGGTGCCGTCGTTCGGTACTTGGATCGGTCGGATCGTGAAGACGTCGACTACATCAACAGCGTTGTTATAACGCTTCGCTTACGGTCTCACGAGGGTACGTGGACATACACTCTCCCCTCTCGTTGCTATGCCATCACCATGATCTTGCGTGTGCGTAGGAAATTTTTTGAAATTACTACGTTCCCCAACAGTAGTCCCATATTGATTCGGTTTACCTACCAGAGATGACCCCTAAAAATGTGTGAAGACATTGATGACAATGGTGGTCTGTGAAGATATTCACATTGAAGACTATGACAAGAGAAGACATCGCATGAAGACTATGAAGTGCGAAGACATAGTTGTTTCGTAGTTTCCTTTTCTTCTTTGTTGAGTCATAGGAACCACCATACTGTTAAGTGGGGTCCAAGTGAACAAAGTCAGAGTGACTGAAGTGATGCTCAACCAAATCCTATGTCTTCAAGCGAAGACAATGAGAGCAAATCTTATCCAGAGATGGATGAGTCAGCTTTACTTGTAGCCCAAGTAAAGCTGCCGCGTGTGTTTGAAATCGGACCGTTGGACACGTGTCAGTTCCTTAGTGACCTAGGGTCATTTTGGACAAGTCAGGCCGGGTTGCCTCCTGGCTATAAATAGCCCACCCCCTACACCATAAATTGGTGGCTGCTTAGAGTTAGTGCACGGCTTTTGTCGTTTGAGAGCAACCCACCTCCGAAGCCTTTGAGAGAGTAATCCTTCTGAGGACAAAGCCCAAAACACCCAGAGCCAAAGAGTGTTAGGCATCACTGAAGTCTTTCTGTCCGTGTGATCTGAAGACTTATTACACTTGAGGACTGTGGATCCTCCATCCGGTTAGGCGTCGCGTTCTGAGCATCCAAGAGTCATTGTGGATTGCCGGTGAACGAAGTCTGTGAAGGTTTGGAAGTCTCCCTTGAAGACTTACCAGAGTGATTGGGCGAGGACTGAGTGTTCTTAGCTCAAGGGGAATAAGGTGAAGATGCGGTCTTCTAAGTTGAATCTCAGCCTCCCTAACCAGACGTACAATTGTCACAACAACTGGAAATGGTCCATCAAATCCCTTGTCCTCTCCGAGCAACTGGTTCTATCCTTCCTCTCTCTCTTTATTTACAGTTTGTCTTCGTGAAGTCTTTGCCCATTTGCCTGATCTGATTGACTTCACTGAGTGAAGATTGTTTACTGTTTGGCTTCATACTATCTTCCATCCTGATCCATACTACCTAGCTGCTGATAGTCTTCGTGCTTTCACTATATTGCTTACTTGACTATGGCTTGTCTAGTGTAGTCTACCTTCCGCTGCATATCAATAGGTTCATTTCTATTGTTTGTCTTCAAAGCACCCATGTTTTGAAGACTTTCATAAAAATCACCTATTCACCCCCCTCTAGTTGAATACTAGCACTTTCAACATGCAAGCACAAGCCCATTTTGGCAACATCAGGCATGTTGCACGCACCTGTTCGGATGCTTCGTCTCTGTTCCTATTTCTCAACCACTCTCGGGCATGGCTGCTTCCTTGCTCCAGCCATGAACTAACCGCCTAGCCGCCAATGAACAACCTCGACGCCGAGGAAGAGTTCGCCACTTATCTGAGTGCACCCTTGGCGAACAACCCGCCGCCGAGAAGGGAAACAAGGGTGCTCCTGAGACCGTCTGTATGAATTTAGCTATGGAACTTTTTAAGTGTCATGTGCTAGCAATGTGCAGCAGTGTTGCATGTACGAGTCAAATTGGGGGCAGCAAAATTTGGAATTTCTTGTTGTTTCCATGTATGATCTTGATTAGTATTCAACAATTACTATAGTACACCTATTCATTTGATCTTTGGCCCCACCATATATTCTTGTCAAGCTTCGCCACTGTATATGAGGCTTACGCGATCCAAGTGATATTCTAACACTCCTCCTCAATAATAACTCATCTAAACTATAAGATTATTTTCTTAGACTTCAAGATACCGTACCAACAGAGGTTTGGTAAATTCGTTCGCCAGTTGACCACCAAATGATTGTAGCGAATCTCAAGCAATTTGCTCGTCACATGCTCAACACAAAATGATAATCCACCGCAATATGCTTTGTTTGGGCATGAAAGATTGAGTTGACTGACAAATATGCCGCCCCTAAATTATCACACCATGACACTGTTGTTTGAGGATGAGGTACTCCCAACCCCTTGAGCAAAAACTTAGTGAGAGCACTTTAAATTATTTTTTGGAGAGGTACCTTCATTTCCCTTTTCCTTCGCTAGAGGGAAGTCCCTTCACCGTTGTATCGGCACTGTAACATCCTCTACGTTGATCCGACCTTCTAGCCTTACTCGGGCACACATTGTTTCGCAAAGCGAAGGGCTCGTACACAAGACTTGTTTTCACCCCATGCCCTCCTCTCCCCCTCTTCCTTCCTCCTACCTACTCTTCTCCTCGTCCGCCTTCCACCCTCAACCCTCCCAAATCAGATGAGCGAATCGAACAAACTCACTTTAGAAAAATGTCAAAATAAAAAAAATGGACAATTCATCCTCACATGCTATGAAATCTCCGGACCAAAATATATTAAACTTGAATTTCCAAATTATATGGTTTTTACAAAAGATACCTGACGTGATAAAAATGGGCCGCACAGTAGCATCTGCCCAGCCTCTCTTCACCCAGGCTGCAGGGCACTGTACGGCCCATTTTAATCACGGTGGTCCCTTCCAGTTCTTGGGCCGGTCCGTCGGGCTTACTTGGGCAGCCGCTGCTCCGAGGCCTCTTCGGTTCGTCCGTCGTCGCCCTCGTGCCCTTTCCTCCCCCCTCCATTCCCCCCTCGCCTTCCTCCTCCCGCCGGCGCCGCCCGCCTCCCCGTCTCCGGATCGCCGGCGCGCGCTCGAGAGATGCGGGAAATGCTCGATCCTCCGCCGCGCCGCGGCCCGGCCTTCAAGACGAAGCTGTGCGCGCTGTGGAGGCGCGGCCCCTGCCCCCGCGGCCCCTCCTGCGGCTTCGCCCACGGCGAAGGCGAGCTCCGCACGCCGCCTCCACACTCCACCTTCCCGCCGCGCGCTGGACCTGGTATACTCCAAACGCATCTCCCCCCTCCCCCATCTCTTCCCCCGCCTGCTTTTCCATGTGCACTCGGTTAGGGATTTTTGCCTGCTTAGCGACTGTGGTGTGTCCAGAAAGCACCGATGGTTTCTGCAGTGTGAGTGGACAGTAAAATTGCCGCTGTTGAAGCTACTTGCGACACAGGATAAGTCTGGGTGGTCTGCTGCTAGTCCAAAAGGATGGTATTCTGTGACATTTTTAGGCAGAAGTATCAGTGATCCAGCAGAGGGAGGAGCATTCTTTTCAAGAGATTCAAGTATTTTGTGTTTGTTGGGTCTTGTTATACCTTCAGACAGTTTGTTATCTGCGGGGGACGTGGCAGACAGTGTAAGATTCTGGTTGTACATGGAGGAACAAGAGGTATCAGATGCCATGCTTTCCGCAGAGAGCACTGAAAATGTTGTGGTGTGAAGTTAGCAGCTAACTCCATTATACCAACTGACAAGAGCACCCTTACAAATTGGTATGCTTCTGCAATAATTGGAACAAGAGGTATCAAATGCCATATGATTTCCAAGCTTCTGGAGGAAACACTGAAAATCTTGTGTTTGGAGTTAGCAATGAGAGGAAATAATTGGAAGAACAACACAATTGTAGCAACTGACAAGAGCACCATTGGAGGTTATACAAAGTGGCATCCGTCTGCTATTTCTAGTTACTTGTGGTGGCTGAGGGAACTCTGCAGTCTGCTTCGCAAACTTGGGATCATGTTATAGTATGGAAATTTAGTACTATGATGATATTTTCTTTACATGTGCAGACGTCAGAGATTGAACTACCAGTTGTGTCATGTCTTGTTGTATTATCTTTCGTATATGATCTCCTATCCTTTTGACATAGTAGTTGAACTGAAGTAAAAGCTTCTTGCAGAACAGCGTGGCATTCCTGCTGGTTATTCCATTGATTTTTCCACCCAAATTAGCTGTCACCTGAGCAGATTTCTTAGGATTGATCACTTCCAGAGGATGACTCGTCCTATTTGCATTGCTTTCCTTTTCAGTCAGTGAACATATATTTTGTGGTCACTTGCATGGCCATCCTCTTAGCAGAGAACTTTATTCAGGGATATCACGTGGTTTCTCATCTCAATCAGATGCATGATAAGTTCAGTTTGCGAAAACCATATTGTTCAGCTTTGTAACCAATTGTTCTTTGAATATGCTAGCAGTTCCAAGTTTTATTCTTCGGCTTTATTCTTGCCTGTCATTCCAAGTGCTATCACTGAACAAGAATAATTAAAGTCAATATGGAAATATCTGGACAAGTGAAATTATATTTACTTGGCTGTATTGGAGTTGTGGAAGATCTTTATTCATGGTAATGAAAGCATGATATCCAAATCTGGAGTATCCATCAATTCCATTTCAGATGACTGATGTTGCAAGTGCTGGATCTAATTTTAAGCGGTGCACCGCAATGTTTAATCATATGTTGGTATCTCTTCTTGCATTAGTCTTATTGGCTCTTCCATTTAATGGCCTTTGGGGTTATCCTGGACTCTCTACTACTTATATTGCTAAATGACTAATCATATGGCTCAAGGTTGTGGTAAGCTTACATGTTTTGTGTGTTGCCTTGTCTCTATATAACTCCATATATTTTCGCAGTGGTGTAGTTTCTTTATATTATTGCCAATCGAATAGTCATATTGCTCAAGGTTGTGGCAAGCTTAAATCTTCTGTTTTGCCTTGTCTCTGTCCATCTATATTTGTTGTGGTGTAGACGTGTAGTTCTTCTTTATATTATTATATAAGCTTTTACGCTCCTAACCTGTAGGGGGGCGAGATCATAGAATTCATGAATTTAGAGGCAGGCCTGAGAGAAGAAACTCACCCCGGCGGAGGTATTCCCCTGACAGAGATACCAGAGGCCATTTATTTCGTAACAAGATGCCACCACGTTCTCAAGGTAGGGATAATCTCTCTTTCGTGTATGTGCACAGGCACACGTGTCACATGCTTCCCATAGCTTTTATTTTTTTACTTAAACTTGATAATTATTAAAAAAAAGAATCCAAACGTCTAATTTTGTTTCTATTTAAATCTTATTTGCAGGATCTAGTCAATCAAGATCTCCCATCAGGAAGAGGTATGTAACAAGTATCTCAGTGTATTCCATTCCAGTATATGGTCTTTGTTATCCACTCAGTTAACTCTAGACGTTATGCATGCATCGACCTTTCCAAGTGATTATGTGGATTTTCCAGTGAGAGAAGGCCTAAGAAGAAAGTAGATGGTGATAAAAGTGATTCATCAGGAAGTTTCAACACCTCTGAAAACGAAGATAGAAAAAAAGATGACATACATTCCAGCAGTGATGAGAAGGATGACGGCGAAGCACAGGTTTGAACTGTACAATCCATCTCATTAGCATATAGGTGGAGCCGTCTCCATATTCCTGGACCTCTGTTATATGTTTATGTATGCTCTGCAGCTGAAACAAATTGCACTGGATATGAAAGCATTGCATGAAGATAAATCTAAATTACAGGTCAGTAATCATTGTCTCAATAAGCATGTTATAGACGACACTCAATTATGTATTGTAAATACAGATGCAACGGCACACACTTATCGGTTATTAAGTTATATTTTGGTTGCATGTGTAGTTCCAACATTTTCTGCCTTAATTAGATAGTTGATGCATGCCAATTTTTATGATGGAGAAATTTAGACCTTCCAAGTTTAAAAGAGGTTCACTCCACCAAACATGATCATACATTCATGCGGAAGGTACTACCGATGTTTCTCTCTCCAAATAATGATGCCACAAACTAATGAGTAATCATTGCTTGGGAAAATATTGACATAGGACCATGCTCTGATTGAACACGGAGATAACCAGTCGGTCGTCATAAGTGCCTGATAAAATGCTTTCTTGAACTTCTCTGGGTTATGACGTTTTACTTTCATATAGTTGTGGTTGAGATTACTACAATCTATTTTCATTTATATCTATAAATACACATTATCACAGATGATATTGGACAAGAAAATCGAGGAAGCAGGCATAATTTCTGGCAGAGTAGATGATCTTGAATCACAGTTGAACAAAGAGAAAGAAGATTGTGAAAGGTTCTCAATTTCTACAACATATGAGCATACTTCTATGTAATCACTCTTCAGTTCAGGAGAAGTTCTCCAAGTATTTGGTTCTTGATAGTACTGCTTTTTGGATGTAGGATGACCTCCAAAATAAAGAAACTCATCAAAGCATATGGGCGTTACGTGAAAGCACAGGATGATTTAAAAAGGCATGTTCCTTTTATGTGAACTACTCTGAATTTTTTTCCGTTTGGATCACCACATAATTGCACTTCTGATTTTAGTCTTGACATGATTTTCATAGCTATTGACTCATTGGTTATCTTCAGGTCTCAAGGCCGTTTTGAGAGGTTGGCTGATTCACTTGCTTCTGATTCCTTGAAATCTGGTACCAAAGAACAAGGGTCCAGTGTGAATGCTGGTAATGACGACCCATATAATGTTTATGAAATGAGCCCAGATGATCAGCGACAGAAGAATGGTTCAGCAGCTAGAAAAAGATCTGCTGCCCTTTCAACAAGCGAAGAAGAAAAAACTGGTAACACCTTGACGAGAACTTGGGTGATACTACTTTATTTTTGTACACCAGCATTTTTCTAGCCATCTTAACGCCGTCAGCCTGTTAGACTCGTTACTGGAATACTGGTATATAAAGATCGCATCTTACTAGTTTATACCGACATTAAAGAAGCTAACAGTCTCATGTGTCCACAAGGTATTCAAGTTAAATGGCACCCAGTTAAATATTTTAGATGTTGAACCCATCTGTCCTTTAAAATGTGATATATGTCTTGTTCGGACACATAGGCCATTGTTGTCTTGAATATTTATGCAATCCCTGGGGCAAATGTGCCAACAAAGGAAAGAAACTATGTCTTTTGATTACTAACTGTTGTTACTTTTTCAGGAAAGAAAAGGAGAGTGAATGGTGATGATATGATCCACGTGTCAGGGAAATATAGATCAGAAGATGCTCTGGAGTCTTTAAAAAATGGCAAAGGAACTGAATCTCTGAAGAAATTAGGGGATGATGACAATAATGACGAAAGAAATGTCATTTCTTCTGGCAATGATTTTACAGACAGGGTGAGTATATTTCTCACAGCGGATCAGCCAATTATATTTGTTGAACATACATGAATGTTGTTGGGCAGAGATAACTCAGTTGATGGCTCATTATCTTATTATCCTATTGTGTGTATATCCTTTATTTCTCATTCACTGCAATTTTGTAAGTTACAGGCTACCTTTGGTTATTCCTTAGTAAAAGTAAGGTCTTGTTTCTCTTCAGGTTTGATTGGTAGCGCATCTAGGTGTAGTTCATTTGGTTAGACTTATGGTTCAGCCATCTGCGTGTCATCTAGGGGTTAAACTGATACGTTGCTACTTACAGGTAGAATGTTCTGGAGTAAAGCATGTTCCGTTCTCTACTGATCTAGTTAATGTTGTAGTTGGTTCTGTTGAAATTGTCAGGATAGATTATAAATGTGGACAAATAGATGTCTATTTCGGTACAAATGGTGTGGGTTGTAATTCTTTTTGTTTGTTTGTTTGTTTATGATGGCACCTCCAATGAGTCCAAAAGGCTTATGTATCTTCATTTTCCAAGCAATAACAAGCTTGATCATCTAAATAGTTGACGCAACTACTTTGCAATGGCTGGTGTACCATAGCAGAGAATCACATACTCTTATTTCGTACAATTAATCTGTCAGCACAGCAGCTTAAGTTCGGCATGCCCTGTATAATCATATGGTCATATGCATGTACAAAGATTCCATTACTGATACTACCCTGGTATTTTCTGATTGTCTTTTAACTATGCAAGAATTTTAGTGTTCACCCCTCTAGTTGCCAGCTGGTCCTTGCGGTTTTATTTATGATCAGCATGTGGATCATTTGCATCTTTTGCCATTCAATGTTTTTAAAAGCACTATGTGATAGTAAAATCAATTTGCATAAACTGATCACCATTTACAGTTATTCCTGTGTTCTTACTACTTTTGCCTTTTCTTTTTGTCAACTTCTCTATTTTCAAATTTGCTATGTTCACACTGCAAATGCATCAATAGGGCTAGCAGCTACTTCCAGCCAGTACTATGTGCCTGCGGTCTGTTGAGCATTATGCTGACATTTTATGCTCTTTGTTTTTGCCCGCAGTACAATGGCAACGAGGAGGATGATCCTGTGGACTTGTAGACTCGGGTGGTGGGTGGCAGATTTCAGCAGTAAGGAGTTAGATTGAAACCTGGGTGGCTTTGAAACCCAGTGCTTTTGCTATATCATATCCAGTTCTTTATACATCGGGCGGTCGAAGCTCAGCGTCCCCGCAGCTGTGCTCTGCAGCAGTTAGCTTACGTGAAGACATATTATAGTATTGCCGAAACATGTTTTGCCTCATGGGGAAGTTTTCTTCTTAATATCGCCGGACCTCGAAGTTGCTACCTGAGCTTGTATGGAGCCTATGACAGCCCTTCCTGATATTGTTTAGAGGTTTTGACACCCCTCACATGTTTCACTGCTGCTATTTTAAAGGCCTACTTGTGCCTGTGGGAAGTGGAATGCGTTATATCAACATGCCACCTATATTTGCAATGCAATGCCAATTTGGTCCCTGAACTTAGGGTTACACATTTATGTCTCTGTGCTAAATTTATGCATATAGAACTATAAATAGCCAACCAGGATGCAAGTCCTCCTCTATTCGGCAACTGGCGATGACATATAGTTTTTGCTTCGCTTTTTTTGACCATGCGATTGTCATCTAAAATCATGTGTAGATTATAGTTGATGCCTTTTGTGGTTGCCACATGTGGCCATGGCTTCACACAAAGGCAACAAGACCACCATCCTCTTCTATTGTGCCTCCATTTTTTTTCATGTCCCTAGTGGAAACGCCAGCACTAAAATGTTGCGGGTTCAAATGCACTGAACTCTTTAAATTGTGTTTTTTTGCACAAATATGAATAAAGCTAAGGGTGTAATAAGAAAAAACTGACCCCCACAACTTATGTGTAGAATTGCCGCTGCATGTCTCCATGCTTGCCAAAGCTACTAGGTCTGTTTGCTAGGGTTCCAACCTCGCTACCTCCACCTCCAATGGAGATCGATGGGTTTAGGGTGTGGCAACGACGGATCCTCCTATTGGCCGTGCACCTCAGTTTCTTTTGGACTATGGCAACTAAAAATCGACTACATCAACAATGTTGTGATCGAGTTCAACTATGGCCTGAGATACATGTCCAGCAAGTTCATCCGCCAGTACCCAGACTCCATGATCAGTTACTGTGATACATTCGAGGGTCTAGTGGACATTTTAGATAACTGTGACCGCTACGGTGAGCAAATGCATCATCAATGATGTATTTAAATTGTG
The DNA here is from genome assembly GCA_021605205.1 of Aegilops longissima. Classification (NCBI taxonomy): domain Eukaryota; kingdom Viridiplantae; phylum Streptophyta; class Magnoliopsida; order Poales; family Poaceae; genus Aegilops; species Aegilops longissima. The sequence continues at coordinate 724,758,615 of CM038682.1, forward strand.
TGCTATCCTTGAAAAGGGCTTCACATTTTGATGGAATTGCAACATGCAGGCTTTCTGACTACCACCGATGCTTGCTGTGGGCTGGGCTAAGAGAATGATGGTGTGCAATGCTAAATGTGGCATGTCGATAACTCAATGCTAGAAACTTCGTTCAATGGGGCGATAGAGGAGAAACGATGAACCACCATTGTCTATGGATGGTAAGGCAATAGCTAGGGTCCGAAGGGGGTAAGGGGGGCGGGGGCAAGAGACAAAAACAAAGGATATGTGAAGTGGGTGATAGTTAAGCTTTAAGAAGACCGCGAGGATGAAAGACGGGTTTCGGTGCTTACCAACTCCTTGTGCTCGACATCGAGCACACTCTTTCTCCAAAAAATAATAATTAGAGTCGTGGTTGTAGACTAGTAGAAGGCAAATAATACAAATCCAGAACTCCATGGGGTCCTTTGTCAAAAATCCTGCCAGCAGGACAGCCTAGGGCTGTTTCTGTAATTTTCGCCCAAAGATACAGAAGAGGATAGAAGCCTCTTCTCCCCTCCTCCTCCTCCTCCGCCGCCGTCACCACCGGCGCAGCTCGCCCTACCCCACCCCACCCCTCCCCGCCGCCCCATGGACCGGCAGGCCCAGGACTACGCGGCGGCGGCCATGGCGTACGCGCAGGCGCAGCAGCAGCCGCCGCCGCAGTACGGCTTCCACCCGCAGGCGCAGCCGCAGTACCCGCACCACCCGCCCTACGCCGCCCCGATGCCGCAGTACGCGCCCTACCCGCGCGCCATGCCGCCGCCGCAGCAGCAGCTCTACCCGCACCTCCCGCCGCACCAGCAGCCGTCCCCCTACCCGCCGCCGCACGCCCAGCCGCCGCCGCCCCACCCCTACATGCACCCGCCCTCGCCGTTCGAGCCCCCCGCGCCGCCGGCCCCCGCCCCGCCCCCCGCCGACCCGGAGCTGCAGAAGCGCATCGACAAGCTCGTCGAGTACATCGCCAAGAACGGGCCCGAGTTCGAGATCGTGATCCGCGACAAGCAGCACGACAACCCGGACTACGCCTTCATCTTCGGCGGGGACGGCCACGCCTACTACAGGTACATGCTCTGGGTCACAGGGCGGCCCCCCATGGCGCCCTACCCGCCGGGGTCCATGCACATGATGCCGCAGATGGGCCAGATGGCGCACGGCCCACCGCCCCCGATGCACCAGCAAGGGTACCCGCCGTTCTACGACCAGCACCAGCACTTTGGTGCCCACGGCCATGGGGAGTATGATACCGGGGCGACGTTCAAGGGCCTCTCTGGGCCGCTCCCGGCGGATGTCGCCGCCGAGCTGCACGATGTGCTTACCAATCTTAATGGCACCAAAGAGTCGATAAAGGGTGCCAAGACATGGTTTATGCAAAGGGCGCCATTTGCGCCGGCTCTGGCGGAAGCTCTGAGGGAGAGAGTATTTGCCTTGGAGGATTCAGAGAGACAGCTGCACATTGTTTTCCTGGTGAATGATATTCTTTTTGAAGGGTATGTTTTCGTTTCAGCATCTATTTCTGAATACAATTGCTTGCCTTATGACTTGTCAATTAAGTGTAGTTAATTTGAGCTATTTCCAAGCTGATAGGAACCTGATTTAAGAAATGCATTAACTTTGATGTGGTCGAAGTACTGACATAGGAAGTGAATTGCAATTGACAGGTCTTATTGCCATCTTAGCTTATTATGGCCCCCTTTGCCTTTGGAGTAGGAATTTTATAAGATTCTAACCCATAGGGATTTTTCTCATAGAGGCCCTTTAGATTGCTTTCCCAAATCAATAGCAGTACTGGCTAGAGGTTAGACCTTTTGGAAACTTTCAGTTCGTGTATTGCATGCACTTTCCGTCTCTTCAAACCCCTGCAAAAAAATTCTGGAGCATCCAAAGAGCATATGTGCAAATTTTTGTGTTTTGGTCTTCTTTAGGATTCAAAATAGGCCATCACATCCCAGTCCTACATTTTTATTATTCTTACGTTTTTAGAATCCAGCGTTCCAAAGAAGCCATAAAAGATTGTCTAGAAAAATGCAGTAAAGAATGTCCTTCCCATTTTTTTAGTATCAAAGCCACTTTCTCTTCAAAATTTAAAATGTCAAATGAATGCCATTTGTATGGCCTTACTTCACCCTGATTCATTTCAAAGACCAATGTATGAGAGAAGATAAAAATATAAACAAATGACTGTTATAGGCTACTCCGATACTTTATTTATTTGTTGTACCAACATTAGCTCTCGTATTTGATATTGATACCTTTTGTGATATGTATTACCAAGTATCAAAATGATTTCCATTTAGAAGTTGTACTATACATCTCCACTGAAGGGCAATCACCTTGTCAATACTAACCAATGCATTATCTACCATAGACCAGCCATAGTTCTTCCTTCCTCACATGTAATCATGCAGAACAACACCTTCTCGAGCACGTGCAACATAAACATCACGCTCCAATCGTCACTGGCAGGAACTGGATGATGCCATCTTGTTGCGCCCTTCCTTCCTCTTGTCTCTACTCCTTGGAGTCTTGATAGTATCTACTGTATTGATGCATCCTTGTTTTGGGAAATTTTGGTATCGAGGTATCTGTATTGCATATCAGGGCACACTAGATCTTGCTTGTCATTCCTATTAGGGGGATATCCTGGGTGTCATGACTGTGACTTAATTGGGATTTTCTCGTTTAGAGATGAAGATGTTACTCCCAAGCCTAAGTAGGCCTCAGGAAAACTTGTGCTGCACTCATAAATTTATTTTACTTTAGCTTTTGCCTCTATCCATTTGTTAGGAAGGCCACTCAATATTAGTTTCCTCACAGATATGGAATGAAGTTGATTCGGTTGGATATCAGCAATATCAGAATCAGCTTCTAAGAAATGATATACCAATAAGAACATGAGAATGGTATTGAAAAAGGGACTACTGTTTCATGATATCCGACATGTATGATGCATATAGCAGAGTGTATTGCTGTAGCTTGTCCCACAATCTCTGTTTGGCAATGATCTTTAATAGTTTCATCTGGTTAAGCAGCTTATTAATTGAATCTATTATGTCACAGCATGGAATTACAAATAGGCTTTATCTGTGCATATTTAATGTATTGCTGGTGCTTTTCTTAACACAATTCCATATCCTACAGCTTGCAGAGACGAACTAATATTCAGGACCTTGACAATGAGGCTATTGCTTTTCAATCTGTGCTGGGCTCCATGCTTGCGAGGATTTATAATAATCCGCAGAATAAAGATGAAAATCAGACTCGCCTTGAGAAAATCCTGCAATTCTGGGGTTCAAAGGAAGTTTATGACCAGGAAACCGTTGCTAACCTTGAAAGAGAGATGAAAGGTGGCATTTCATATCCTTCGGCGCCACAACATGTTTCACCAGATCCCTCAACCTTCTCAGGTTTTTTTCTCTCCCCCTCTTCTACTAACTCTGCTTATACTGTTCTGTCTAGGTGGTTATTACTCCCTCCGTTCCTAAATATTTGTCTTTCTAGACATTTCAAATGGTCACCACATACGGATGTATATAGACATATTTTAGAGTGTAGATTCACTCATTTTGCTCCGTATGTAGTCACCATTTGAAACATCTAGAAAGACAAATATTTAGGAACGGAGGGAGTATTATCTTTTCTCATATGTGTTTAGCTTTTAGGGTACCAGCATTTACATATAAGGTTTTGGTGTATGTTTGGCATATTTAACCTATAGATTTGAGTCCTATCATCATTTTGTCCTTTTGCTTTGATAACTCTCAGGTTGTAGTGATATGTTGATGCCCTGAAACTTTATAGGCTGGTTACTTTGAGATATGTAAACAGTTTGCCAGGCTATACAGTAAAGATAATATCCGAAGTTACTGCGTCACCACTGAGATCTAACCAGAAATTTTCTGGACTAAAAATCCTTTTTCACCAATCAGATTTGTATACATAATATAACTAAAAATAATTATTTGACCATGCTTGATCACACGGGTTCTCTAAATTCTCCAAATTATTTCCCTGCTGTTACACTAAAACAAATAGCGTTTATGATGCATTTTATTTATCTTTTGCTTGTTGGAGGCAAACCTAAGCACATTTGATGGATATCTTTTCAGGATCAGCAAAGCCCTCAAAATGGTCCTCTGCTCCGCCAGAAATGGAGAAGGCATCCCAACCTGTCCCTTCTGCACAATTTCAAGGAAGTCAACATCCTGCCGGCGTTTACGGCCAAACTACTTTTCCAGGATCTTTGCCAGTGCAACCATCTTTGCTCCCCCCTGCGCTTCCTCAAAGCACAGCACCAGCCACTGCAAATGATCCAACTCCACCTCCGTATCCACTATTCCCCCCTGGCCTCATTCCAGGAATGGTCCGGAAGATGCAGATCGGTAGTGGAGTTCCGTACTCTCCCTTGAGCCCACTCGACATCCCCACGACCATCCCACCATCGACCGTTCCCGAGTCCGAGATCCTCGAGCGCGTAACGAGGTTCTTCAAAGAGATCGGGGAGGAGAACCCTTCAGAAGGTCCGATGAAGCAGGGCGAGCCCGGTGACTACGACGACTACGAGAGGGAGCTCCCTGCCCGCAAGGGAGGCGCGTGCATCCCTCCCCCCGCCAGCCTGCACGTGAACCCTGAGACCGGGATGCGCGCTGATGGCTCGTTCGATAGCAAGCCGGGCTCGAGCGGCCGGTTGGGCCTCGGAGCCTCCGCCGACCCAAGCGAGGCGAGCCACCAGTACGGCGATGTCTACTCTTCGTATCGCAAACAGAGGAGCAGCAACTACCATTCTTCCATCAGTTCCCGTGCAGTAGCGCCGAGGTGAAAACAGCGGAGCGTTTCCATATCCATTTCTTCCTCCTGCTGTGGGCCAAAATGCACGTCTGTAACTGCAAAGAATGTACCTTAGTAGACAGAACTGAATTGTCAGATGATTGTGCAATGTAACATTTTCCTTTTTTGTCGCATCAAAACTTTGAACTGCAGCGAGATTCTTAGTTTTGGGAAGAGTAGCCTGTTGGTAGTTGCAAATGATGTTTGTTTCGTAGATGTGATCCTACATTTTGATGTGCGCCTGCGCGTGCTACCCTGTTTTTTTCTCTCAAATTGTAAATTTTGTGTCCTGGTAACAACATTCAGAGGTAGGAACTGAGCCGGATGGAGCAGCAAGATTTACATCGCATGGATTGCATTTGCAGCTGTTCTCGCCTGTGGTGCCGCGCCTCGTGGAGCTCCTGCAGCAGCATTGTGATGGTGTCGGTTTGTTCTTCACAGTTCATCACGTTGCTATGCACATCGCGTATGTGCTTGCTGAAGTTAAAGTGTTGCAAATCTGGTTCCTTATTCACAATTCATTCAGAGTTGTTACAAGGCTGTCTACCTCCCGTACAACATCATACAAGTCTTTATTAACTGGAATCTTGCAATTGTTTTACCTGCTGCTGCACCGGGCTACAGTTTCCAGGATCGAAGCCACAACTGAGGCAGTTGAATCAAGAGTGCAGGAACTTAAAAAGAATTTAACAGGTGGCAAATTAGAATTAACAAGTAATTCCATTCCTTGGTTACATCTTTCAGGCCTTCTCCAAATAAACAGTCTATATTGCACAACGTAATTCTGCTTCTTTTTAGTTTGCTCTCTTAGTTTGTTGTGTTTTTGAAGAAAAAGTAATAGCTCATAGAAAGAAGGTGCTCTCGCCATTTATGTTTGTAAGGTGCATTTGAACTAGAAAGAAGGTACTCTCGCCATACTAGTTTATAGCTCATAGAAAGAAGGTACTCTCGCCATTTATGTTTGTATGTATGTGCTCTCTTAATTTATGTTCTTAATAGGGAAATGGCCCTGATTTAACCTGTCTGTGTCAGTCTTGGGTAGCTCAATCTCTTGACATGCCTTTGGATAAGACTGATTAGTTTTCGATTGGGTTTTAAAGTTTATGGGCTTTGATAACCAGTGCTTCCCTACAAACTGGCCAAAACTGATAATGACAACCTTTGCCACAATATTGTAGATGTGGTTTATTCTATTTCTTCACCTGGACCCCATGAGTGTCTTCTGTTTGCATTGGGTCATCGACTGCAACTCTTGTGTGCTATCAGTGAAATACAACTGCAGCTATTATATGTTCAACAAAACTAGTATGTGTTCTATATGGTTCTTAACTCCAACGGGCCGACCTAAACAGACGGCGATTTTGTCCGCTTTTTGTCCATTTGGGTCGGCCAAGCGGACACGGACGTCCGCTTCCACGTTTGGGTCGGCGTATGCGTCCAACGCTGGCCTGACCCATTTTGACGGCGTCGACAAAAAAAACAGTGCATGCATATTTAAAATAAAAAAACTTAATTAAATGTTCAACAAATGGACAAAACTGGTTATGACAACCTTTGCCTCAATATTGTAGATGTGGTTTATTAAATGTCTCACCTGTACCCCATGAGTGTCTTCTGTTTGCATTGAGTCATTGACTGTAACTCTAGTGTGCTACCAGTGAAATACAGCTGCAACTATTATATGTTCTCCCCCGCAAAAAAAAAACTATTATATGTTCAACAAATCTAGTATAACATGGTTCTTATTTGTCTTTCATGCAAGTTTTCCCTTTGCATGAATCTTGGGTTCTTATGTATGTATTCCTTTAACGTATACTCCCTCCGTCCGGAAATACTTGTCCTAGAAATGAAAAAAATAGATGTATCTATAACTAAAATAAGTCTAGATACAACCATTTCGACGACAAGTATTTCCGGACGGAGGGAGTAGATTGCAAGGAGTGCTGCACTTGTGACTGAGGAGTGCACTGTTGACTTCAACAACCAAGGCAGGTGACGTTTTGATCATGTTTTCATTACGCATTATAGTATGCGAAGATAGAATGTGAGTTTAGAACTATGCTAATACAATGCTATGACACCTAGTAGCATAACCTTAGAATCCTTACCCTGTTTCTTGTAACCATCGGGTAGTCAATGCTTAGAGCATCTCTAGCAGATCCTGCAAACGAAGCCATCCGCTAAAATGACCGCCGGTTTGCGGGATCCGTCCCGTATCTCCGTCCTGAGCAGATCCGCCAAATCTCTGATGACGTCATGTGTCATAATAAAATCTCTTTTAAATAGATTCATATGTTTAAATTAAGGTGCAACTTTCCATTTTAACAAGAGGGCTCGCAAGAAGAGCAAACCTGCCATGCTTGGTGTGATAGAGGAAAGGGCTTGTCTCGGATGCGAGGTCCAAAACAGGGCGGACCCAACTCGTCTTCTTCTTCCAGCGCCAGGGATCGGTGGAGTCGGTCGATCCGGTGGCGGGCGTCATTCTCTCCGACTCCCTCTCGGCGGCCAAGGCGGTCGCCGAGAGTCGGATGCTCGACGGGTGGCGGGGAGACTCGCCTTTCTTTGCGAGGAGGAGGAGGCAGATAGTCGTCCCGCCGTTCCACCGCTCTTGGGCGGCCGTCTTGGTCGCGCTCGATGGTGATGCGAGTCCGACTGTGGCTGACAGCCGGATCCTTGTCTTTTCTTCCGCGGACACCGCCAGTCGGTGTCCGAGACGTCGCGCCTTGATCTCGGCGGGGAGGCAGGTCGTTGTTTTGTCGTTGCGGCGCCTCTGTGCGGCAGTCGGCTTCGTTCTGTGCGGCAGCCGCATCGAGGAGCTGCTGGACTCGCTCCGTCATCAGGCGGCGCTCTTCACCCTCGAAGTTGTCCAGCTCGTCCGCCGCCGCCTGGGCGGCGCGGATGTTCTCCGCAGGCGTGGCGTACACAGGGCGATTGGCCCCGAACAGGTTGGCGATGGCCACGCCGCGCTGCTGGACCGCGCCTAGGCGGCTAGGCCCAGTTGGGGCCGGCGAGCCGCCCACAACGCGATCCATCTCACACTGGTAGGCTTCTGATAAGCGTCTCATGCTTGCCAGCTTCTTCGCGCCTTCGACGAGCTGAAGGCGGCGCGCCTCCAGCGTCTCGGCGTCAGCGTCTTCCGGAATAGGCGCGGTCAGGTCTTGCAGAGCCGCGTCGAGTGGGTCATGAGCTCCTTCACCGGAATGCTCGCCATGACCGATGACGAGCACCTCCGTGACGGTGCTTCCGCCGCTCTCCGCGCGAGGGAGCGGCTCGTCGTAGACCACCACGTTGGTGGGGAACGCGTCGAGCACGCGGTGTCGGAGTCTGAAAGGACATGCGGTGCCCCCATGTGTGGTTTTGGTAATTGATGACATTCTCTATGGACTAATGGTTGCATTGAGTTATATTTGAAGGATTTGTCCATAGGCATTTCTTGAAGTCCATGTGTTGGTTTCAAGGAGTTTATGTGTTGACCAAGGTGCTATTAAGGAATTATCCAAAGATTGGTCATGTGAGTGTTGAGCTTATTGCAAGCATGTCTTGAAGAAGAAGATTGTGTGACCATTCATGTTTACCTTCAAGACATCATCCAAACGAATAGAGTTGGAAAGATTCAAGGTTGATCAAGACTAAGTCAAGAGTGAATCAAGTTGATCAACTCACAAAGCGTAGAAGATGTACCGAGAGGGATCAAGTGATCCCATGGTATGGTAAGCATTATCCATTGCACTTTGTGTACTAACCCATGGTCTATGTGAGAGTCTATGTGGGGTTAGGTACGTGTCCACGGGCTTGCGTCAAGAGGAAGATATCATACAACCCATGGAAAGGATGACATCAAGTGGTGATCGTCATCAAGATTGCCATGTGCAAGTTCAAGTGGAGCATCACGAAGAGATCAAGTGCTTGAAGCTTGCCATCCATTGTGGTGTCAATGGACTTGTGAAGATGTGCCGAAGAGTGGCTCACCCATAGTGGAGTATGGGGGAGAAATCATCTAGTCTCCATCGACCCAACACAATCAAGAAACGTGGTCCATCTTGAGGAGGACAAGATCGTCATCATCTAGCTCAAGTGGATCATGTGCAAGGCAAAGGTTTGCCCTTGATAGGTTTTCTATTTTACCGGTCTCATGGTGGTAGTTGGGAGACCGGGTTATAGGATCGATAGCCGTACTATCAAGGGGGGCTCTCAAGTGAGTAGCTTGATCGTATCGTTCGTCGAGAGCTCAAACCATTGCATCCTTGCATCATGTTTCTTGGTTCTTGTTTGGTTCTCTTTGTGAGTCTTAGAGCTTATGGTCATCTTTATGACAAGCTTGAGTTCATCGAAAACGGAGTTTGCATGCGTCTTCTATGATGTTTTCGGTGTTGGAGGTTTTACCGGTCTTTTCCGAGGAAGGGTTCTCACCATTTTATTTTGGGCCTTTTCTCATTTGCTTATTATTGGTATTTCTCTCAAGATTGTGTTAGCCCTTGTCCCTAGCTTTCCAACAAACTTGGTTTCGTCGAATTCGGAGTCCGAATGCAGAAGTTATGGTAGTTTTGGTGTTCTGAAAAGGCTGCAGCGGTACTACATGGTAGGAGCGAAGTAATTTTTTACTACCGCCCTTGGGAGCGGTACTACCGCTTGGAGCAGTACTACCGCGGCTACTTCCGTGGCTACTTCCGCTCGGGACCAAAAACTCGTCACAAGTCCAGCGGTGGTAGGCACGGATGTAATTTTTTAGTACCGGTCGCAAGCAGTAGTACCGTGATGCCGAGCGGTACTACCGCTCGATCTTGGGCTGTGAGCATAACGGTTGGATTTTCCCCACCTATAAAAGGGGTCTTGTTCCCCATTGAACCTTATCCTTTGGGCTCGTGTTCTTCCCCATTGTTGACCTTCTTGAGCTTGCTAACTCTCAATCCCTCCATGGATTCTTGCTAGTTTTGAGGGAAAAGAGAGAGGAGATCTAGATCCACATTTCCACCAATCACTTTCTCCTCTATGTGAGGGGAACCCTTGGATCTAGATCTTGGAGTTCTTGGTGTTCTCCTTCTTGTTCTTCCTCTCATTTTCTTCCCTAGCATTAGTTGCTTCGGTGGGATTTGAGAGAGAAGGACTTGGGCACTCCGTGTGCCCTTGCGATTGCATTTGCTGCATCGGTTTGAGTTCCCCACGGTGATACGTGGAAGTTACAAGTTGAGAAGCTTATTACTCTTGGGTGCTTGGTGCCCTTGAGCTTGTTCCTCTTGGGTGCTTGGGCGCCCTAGACGGTTGGTGGTGTTCGAGCTCAATCATTGTGGTGTAAAGCTCCGGGCAAGCGTCGGGGTCTCCAATTAGCTTGTGGAGATCTCCCCGAGCAATTTGATGGTACCGTGACCGCCCCAAGGGTTGCCATTTATGGGTTCGGTGACCGCCTCAATGGTCCCTTAGTGGAATCACGGCATCTTGCATTGTGCGAGGCGTGAGGAGATTACTGGTGGCCCTAGTGGCTTCTTGGGGAGCATTGTGCCTCCACACCGCTCCAAGCGGAGATTAGCATCCGCAAGGTGTGAACTTCGGGATACATCGTCATCTCCGCGTGCCTCGGTTATCTCTTATCCGAGCCCTTTACTTATGCACTTTACTTTGTGATAGCCATATTGTTTCTTGTCATATATCTTGCTATCACCTAAGTAGTTTTTCTTGCTTAGCATAAGTTGTTGGTGCACATAGGTGAGCCTAGTTGTTGTAGGTTTTGTGCTTGACAAATTAACCGCTAGGTTTATTCCGCATTTGTTCAAGCCTCAACCGTAATTATTTTAAAGCGCCTATTCACCCCCCTCTAGGCGACATCCACGATGTTCCAATTGGTATCAGAGCCTCGTGTCTCTTTGTTGGGCTTAACCGCCTAGAGAGTAAAGATGTCGACTAAGGGTTTAGGATTCTCTGACACTCTTAGTTTCGTTGGCACAAATTTTGATGTTTGGGTAATTCGCATGCTTAATCTCTTTAGGGTCATGGACCCAAATTTAGAGCGAATTGTAGATATGGGTTTTTCTCCTTCAAAGGATCCCCAAAGGTTATCTTTAGAGGATGAGAAAAACTCTTATCTCAATGCTCAAGCTTCTAATGTGCTTTTCGATGCTTTGAGCAATGTAGTTATACTAGATCACTGACTGCGCGCGTTGCTGCGCCCGTCTATCTATACAATAAAATTATAATAAACTTTGTAAATAAATTTCCACATAGCTCATATTAAATTTGCATGAACATAAACATATATTATTCAGTAATTTAAGGAAATCTCAAGATTCACAGATACATGGTATGACTACATACACAACAATGTTCGTAGTAGTTACAACTAATCCGAACTGCCAAGTCATAAACAGCAGAGAAAAACATGTATGGCTCGGTAATATTCTAGTCATCTAATTAGACTCGGGAGGAAAAATGTATGGGCATGCATAGCATGGATCCTGGAATAAGATCACAAACGGTGACCAAGATCTATAAGAGAATTTTTTCCCCCTATATCCTTGACGAAGGAAATTAAATTTAGCAAGTGTACTTTGTTTCCTTGTTTAGCATCCTCTGGGTAAAAATTTCTATCGAATTAGTTGACCATAATGCTATCCCAACAAAAAGGAAACTTCACTGTATAGTGGTTCAAGAAGGCAAAGATTTCTTATATCTTAAATTAAAAAAATGTATTATCAGCGAGCTATAAACCAATATAAAATATATCTAAAACAACTTAGACATGGATGTTTCCTTGATATCTGACTATATCTGTCAAAGCACATTCAATCTGTGTTACAAGTAAATTAGGAAGTGACGTGAAATACCAATGCAACAAATAAGCTAATAAATGAATGGCATGTGATGGGAGAAATCATTACTGTGATGCACTGATCAATAGACGGCAAATTTATTTTTTCTAACAGCAAACAACATATATACTTGTAATCATGGTGTGATTGCCATGCCATATATGTATTAAGGCTCAACTTACAGAAAATGTGATACACAAAAATGGTAATAATCAAATGGTAAAAGTAGGAAAGCCCCCGGTAAAATTCAAATCAAGACAGAATCTTTGTAAGGTACAAATATCATGAGAAGACACCCACATAAGATGTTCTGGCTCAAACACTTACATAGATAACATTCAAGTAAAGTAAATTGAATAAGATCGATGCTTTCGAACTAAATATATACCGAGAATCCTTACAGAAAAATCAATTTGGGGCTGAGCGGCTGCATCCACGTGAGTGTCTACATCAGTGAGTTGCCAACGAAGGGCTCTAGACATGAATTTCCAATATTTAAGAGTGAGCTGAAGCAGAACAAAAGAATCAATTGTACCAAATAATTCACAATGAAATCTCACATTTAGGAATGATCATGGTCTTAGTTTTTTGAACAATCGTAAGCTACCAGATATGTACTTCACATCTATTCAACAATAGGATGATTTGAGTTATAAAAATAATTAACAACTGAAAAAAATTGTTCGCTAGTACCATACCATGTGAGATAGTTACAGCAGATTGTAGAGCTTTGTGAATTGGTGTAGTTAGTTAGTAGTCATACTAATTTCAGGGGCTAAGTGGCAGATAGATTGGAGTGCTGGATTTATTGACTTCATCTTGGGATGCTGACTGGTTCAAGAAGACATGATCAAATATGTTTATTGATTGCATGCATTGGTGGCATCCATGGGATCCCAATGACGAGAGATGACCAACAAGCTCTTGAACCTGACATGGCAAATTAACCATCGATTAGATTGCGCGTGTGATAGGATCAAAAAAATGTGAGTCTAATTGTTTTACCAGGATCGCTTCTCAGACTTAGGATGTCTGCATCGTAGGCCGATACGATTGAATGGAGCGGAGACACGGGTGCGACCGTGGTGGTGGCCTGGCACACAAATCAGCAATTGATGCAGAGCATAGCACAACATGAACACCATTTTTTTTTGACTTTAGGAGCTCCCCGCTCCCAATTTCATTTGCAGCAGTGAAACTGATAATACAAAGCAAGCTTCAGGTTCTGGTCACAAGGATCAGCCATGATTTTAAATTAGCAGACACAAAACACCTGCAAACGCAGCAAGAACTCTACAGCCAACTACGAACTCTATACAGCCAACTACTTATTACACTAATATCGGTAGATAGCAACCCAACATCACGACACGGAAAGCAACCAATCCCAATATCAAAACTGATGAACCAGAAATACTACTCAAAATACAGTACATAGAATGTATCTAGCTTAGTGCTCCACAAAACTCCATCTCACCCTGCTATTCTAAGCACCAAGTGCCCAGCCTCTTCTTGTGCTGAAAATCTGAGCCGCAACCTGCAGAAGCCACCTTGCTCCTCTCTCTTGCATGGCGCCATGTCCTCGTTTCTGTATACCAGACCAAAATTTAAGCCATTGAGCAGCCTGTGCAATCACACTACTCGGGTCGTAAGGAAACACATTCCTAAAACAAGCATTATTCCTATATTTTTCACGATGCTCAAATCACTGCTGTGACACCAACTAAATATATGGACAACAACATGAACAAAATTTGCGGTAGAAACAAATAATAATTCATCTATAGGGTGGTGATTAAGTACGCAACAAACAAATCTGACTGGACTCATTAGTAAATCTTGAGGTGACGAACCACCGGTAGAGAAGGGATTGTGTGCTGGGGAGAAAAATATCTGCAGAGAGGTTGAAGATGGAGGGGCAACCTAGTTGATCAGAGAAGAATGGATGCTAGCCTGCTAGAGGGGGGAAGCTCAATGGCGTCGATGGCGCGGAGCAGGAAGACGTCTCCTCACGTGGCCGAGCTTAGGTCCTATCCCGGCGTGCTGTTCTGACCTCCATGGATGCCAAGCTCGGAGCCTGAGTGAGGTGGCTGCGGCCGTGGTCCGTGGAGGATCTGGCTGGCGCCTGACCTGGTTGATCTCCCTGTTCTCTTCTCTTCTGATGAGGTGAGGAGGAGAGGGTGGGAGACAAGGCTGATTGCTTAGGGGGAGAGGATAGGGGCGGAGGCCGGTGGTGAGGAGGCGTGAGGGGGGCCACTGATCTGCTCGAGGTTGTGGTCACCGGCGCTGCCGGGCAGGATTCATCCAACCAGCCAGATTAGGAGAAAGGGGAGAGAGGTCGGGGATAGAAGGAGTCGACCCTGCATCATGATCTGCTTCTGGTGGGGTGACAGCCCATTGGGCCCAATTTAACACCGAGCGTCCAAAAATGCTCATGGAGCAGCGGCCCAGCACGGTGAGCGGTGGGTATTAGCGAACGAAACGAGCTTAGGCACGATTCACTGCAAATCCGACGACCGAAAATGCTTAGAATTGACGATCCGACGGCCGGAAACGCTGATGACCTGAGAGGGCTGGAAAAGTGCTCAGTTTTAATATATCTAAATTTCAACTCATGCCGTTCCGGGATGCTCATGAGTTGTGGACGAAGCTTCATCACTATATTATTGCAATGCTCCGTCTTTGGGCCTTAGCACTTCGAGCACTCCAAATGTTTCACTTGCTTGTGTTGATAGTCCTTGCATATCATGTAGAAATTGCTTGACTAAATCTCATGATGATATGCTTGCTATATCTTGTTGCCATGATAAAAATGCATGTATTTCCTCGAGTTGTTGTGCTAACAATGTAGATGAAACCCAACACTCCATGGAACAAGATGTGGTCTTGAATGGTGCTTCAAGGGATCTTATATCATCATCTACTGCATTTTGCCTTATGGCCAAGGCTTCAAAGGTATCTCCCACTTTGAATCCCAATATATCTTGTGATGATATTGATGATGGCAAGAGTGATGATGATGTTGATTATGATGAAGAGAGTGATGATGTTGCCTCCTTAAAAATTAAGGGGGAAATGATTTTTAAAGCTCTTCTTAAGAATAAAATTGCTCGTTCCAACTTCATGGAAATCATGTCTATTGCTATTGAGGGCAAGAAATATATTGATGAGTTGGAATCTCGTCTTGAGGAGCATGAGGTCACCACTGATAAAATGCAAGGTCATGAGCGTGATTACGCTAATGAGATTGCGTACCTCTCTCAAGCTCTTGAACTTGAACAAACCACCAAGGAATCTCTTGAGGAGACTTTTGCTCTAGAATTATCTAGAGTGAGGGAATTGTTGGAAATATGCCCTAGAGGCAATAATAAAAGTATTATTATTATATTTCCTTGTTCATGATAATTGTCTTTTATTCATGCTATAATTGTATTATCCGGAAATCGTAATACACGTGTGAATACATAGACCACAATATGTCCCTAGTGAGCCTCTAGTTGACTAGCTCGTTGATCAACAGATAGTCATGGTTTTCTGACTATGGACATTGGATGTCATTGATAACGAGATCACATCATTAGGAGAATGATGTGATGGACAAGACCCAATCCTAAGCATAGCACAAGATTGTGTAGTTTGTTTTGCTAGAGCTTTTCCAATGTCAAGTATCTCTTCCTTAGACCATGAGATCGTGTAACTCCCGGATACCGTAGGAGTGCTTTGGGTGTACCAAACGTCACAACGTAACTGGGTGACTATAAAGGTACACTACAGGTATCTCCGAAAGTGTCTGTTGGGTTGACACGGATTGAGACTGGGATTTGTCACTCCGTGTTACGGAGAGGTATCACTGGGCCCACTCGGTAGTGCATCATCATAATGAGCTCAAAGTGACCAAGTATCTGGTCACGGGATCATGCATTACGGTTCGAGTAAAGTGACTTGCCGGTAACGAGATTGAATGAGGTATTGGGATACCGACGATCGAATCTCGGGCAAGTAACATACCGATTGACAAAGGGAATTGTATACGGGGTTGTTTGAATCCTCGACATCGTGGTTCATCCGATGATATCATCGAGGAGCATGTGGGAGCCAACATGGGTATCCAGATCCCGCTGTTGGTTATTGCCCGAGAGCCGTCTCGGTCATGTCTGCATGTCTCCCGAACCCGTAGGGTCTACACATAAGGTTCGGTGGCGCTAGGGTTGTATGAATATGAGTATGCAGCAAACCGAATGTTGTTCGAGTCCGGATGAGATCCCGGACGTCACGAGGAGTTCGGAATGGTCCGGAGGTAAAGATTTATATATAGGAAGTCTTATTTTGGTCGCCGGAAAAGTTTCGCGCGTTATCGATGTTGTACCGGAGTGCCGAAGGGGCCGGGGTCCACCGGGGGGGTCCACCTGCCCCGGGGGGCCACATGGGCTGTAAGGGGTGCGCCTTGGCCTATATGGGCCAAGGGCACCAGCCCCAAGAGGCCCATGTGCCAAGATATAAGCCCTGGCGCCTCCCTCCTCCCTGCAACACCTCCTCCTCCTCCCGTAGTTGCTTAGCGAAGCCCTGCCGGAGTTCTGCTGCATCCACCACCACGCCGTCGTGCTGCTGGATCATCATCAATCTCTCCTTCCCCCTTGCTGGATCAAGAAGGAGGAGACGTCATCCGCTCCGTACGTGTGTTGAACGCGGAGGTGTTGTCCGTTCAGCACTAAGTCATCGGTGATCTGAATCACGGCGAGTACGACTCCATCATCCCCGTTCCATTGAACGCTTCCGCACGCGATCTACAAGTGGTATGTAGATGCAATCACTCTCCCATGACTCGTTGCTTAGATGAACTCATAGATGGATCTTGGTGAAACCGTAGGAAATTTTTAATTTTCTGCAACGCTTCCCAACAAAGTGGCATCATGAGCTAGGTCTATCGTAGTTCTCTATTGCACGAGTAGAACACAATTTCATTGTGGGCGTAGATCTTGTCAACTTGCTTGCCGCTACTAGTCTTTTCTTGCTTCAGCGGTATTGTGGGATGAAGCGGCCCGGACCAACCTTACACGTACGCTTACGTGAGACAGGTTCCACCGACTGACATGCACTAGTTGCATAAGGTGGCTAGCGGGTGTCTGTCTCTCCTACTTTAGTTGGAGCGGATTAGATGAAAAGGGTCCTTATGAAGGGTAAATAGAAGTTGACAAAATCACGTTGTGGTTATTCGTAGGTAAGAAAACGTTCTTGCTAGAATCCAATTGCAGCCACGTAAAAGATGCAACAACAATTAGAGGACGTCTAACTTGTTTTTGCAGCAATTGTCATGTGATGTGATATGGCCAGAAGTTGTGATGAATGATGAATGATATATTGTGATGTATGAGATCATGTTCTTGTAATAGGAATCACGACTTGCATGTCGATGAGTATGACAACCGGCAGGAGCCATAGGAGTTGTCTTAATTATTGTATGACCTGCGAGTCATTGATTCAACGCCATGTAAATTACTTTACTTTATTGCTAAACGTGTTAGCCATAGTAGTAGAAGTAATAGTTGACGAGCAACTTCATGGAGACACGATGATGGAGATCATGATGATGGAGATCATGGTGTCATGCCGGTGACAAGATGATCATGGAGCCCCGAAGATGAAGATCAAAGGAGTTATATGATATTGGCCATATCATGTCACTACTATATATAATTGCATGTGATGTTTATTATGTTTATGCATCTTGTTTACTTAGAACGACGGTAGTAAATAAGATGATCCCTCATAACAATTTCAAGAAAGTGTTCTCCTAACTATGCACCGTTGCTAAAGTTAAATGCGTTTGAAGCACCACGTGATGATCGGTGTGATAGATCCTTACGTTCACATACAACGGTGTAAGACAGTTTTACACATGCAATACACTTAGGTTAACTTGACGAGCCTAGCATGTACAGACATGGCCTCGGAACACAAGAGACCGAAAGGTCGAACATGAGTCGTATGGAAGATACGATCAACACGGAGATGTTCATCGACGATGACTAGTCCATCTCACGTGATGATCGGACACGGCCTAGTCGACTCGGATCATGTATCACTTAGATGACTAGAGGGATGTCAAATCTGAGTGGGAGTTCATTAAATAATTTGATTAGATGAACTTTATTATCATGAACAATAGTCGAAAATCTTTGCAAAATGTCTTGTAGATCAAATGGCCAACGCTCATGTCACCATGAACTTCAACGCGTTCCTAGAGAAACCAAGCTGAAAGATGATGGCAGCAACTATTCGGATGGGTCCGAACACGAGGATTATCCTCATAGCTGCCGAAACAATATGTCCTAGAAGAACCGCTAGGTGAAGCACCCATCCCAAGAACCAAGACGTTATGAGCGCTTGGCAGTCTCGTCTTGATGATTACTCCCTCGTTCGGTGCGGCATGCTTTACAGCTTAGAACCGGGGCTCCAAAAGCGTTTTGAGCGACACGGAGCATATGAGATGTTCGAGGAGCTGAAACTAGTTTTCCAAGCTCATGCCCGGGTCGAGAGATATGAAGTCTCCGAAAAGTTCTACAGTTGTAAGATGGAGGAAAATAGTTTTGTCAGTGAGCACATACTCAAAATGTCTGGGTTGCACAACCGCCTGTCCCAGCTGGACATTAACCTCTCGGACGAGGCGGTCATTGACAGAATCCTTCAGTCGCTCCCACCAAGCTACAAGAGCTTTGTGATGAACTACAATATGCAGGAGATGGTGAAAACTATTCCTGAAGTATTTTCAATGCTGAAGTCAGCAGAGGTAGAAATCAAGGAGCATCAAGTGTTGATGGTCAATAAAACCACTAAGTTCAAGAAGGGCAAGGGAAAGAAGAACTTCAAGAAGGACGGCAAGGATGTTGCAGCGCCCGTAAGCCGTTGCGGGAAGAAGTCAAAGAATGGACCCAAGCACGAGACCGAGTGCTTTTATTGCAAAGGAAGGGTCACCGAAGCGGAACTGCCCCAAATACTTAGCGCACAAGAAGGCCGCAACACTAAAGGTATATTTGATATACATGTAATTGATGTGTACCTTACCGATTACTCGTAGTAACTCCCGGGTATTTGATACCGGTGCCGTTGCTCATATATGTAACTCACAGCAGGAGCTGCGGAATAAAGGAGATCGGCGAAGGGACGAGGTGACGATCGCGTCGGGAATGGTTCCAAGGTCGATGTGATCGCCGTCGGCACGCTACCTCTACATTTACCTACGGGATTAGTTTTAAACCTCAATAATTGTTATTTAGTACCAAGTTTGAGCATGAACATTGTATCAGGATCTCGTTTAACGAGATGGCTACTCATTTAAATCCGAGAATAATGGTTGTTCTATTTATATGAGAGAAATGTTTTATGGTCATGCTCCGATGGTCAATGGTTTATTCTTAATGAATCTCGAGCGTAATGTTACACATGTTCATAGTGTGAATACCAAAAGATGTAAAGTTGATAACGATAGTCCCACATACTTGTGGCACTGCCGCCTTGGTCACATTGGTGTCAAGCGCATGAAGAAGCTCCATGCTGATGGACTTTTAGAGTCTCTCGATTATGAATCATTTGACACATGCGAACCATGCCTCATGGGCAAGATGACCAAGACTCCGTTCTCCGGAACAATGGAGCGAGCAACCAACTTATTGGAAATCATACATACCGATGTGTGCGGTCCAATGAGTGTTGAGGCTCGCGGAGGATATCGTTATGTTCTCACTCTCACTGATGACTTGAGTAGATATGGGTATGTCTACTTGATGAAACACAAGTCTGAGACCTTTGAAAAGTTCAAGGAATTTCAGAATGAAGTAGAGAATCAACGTGATTGAAAGATAAAATTCTTGCGATCAGATCGTGGAGGAGAATATTTAAGTCACGAATTTGGTACACACTTAAGGAAATGTGGAATCGTTTCACAACTCACGCTGCCTGGAACACCTCAGCGTAACGGTGTGGCCGAACGTCGTGATCGCACTCTATTGGATATGGTGCGATCTATGATGTCTCTTACTGATTTACCGCTATCATTTTGGGGATACGCTCTAGAGACAGCTACATTCACTTTAAATAGGGAACCATCTAAATCCGTTGAGACGACACCGTATGAATTATGGTTTGGGAAGAAACCTAAGTGTCGTTTCTAAAAGTTTGGGGATGCGATGCTTATGTCAAGAAACTTCAACCTGAAAAGCTCGAACCCAAGTCGGAAAATGCGTCTTCATAGGATACCCTAAGGAAACCATTGGGTATACCTTCTACCTTAGATCCGAAGGCAAGATCTTTGTTGCCAAGAACGGATCCTTTCTGGAAAAGAGTTTCTCTCGAAAGGAGTAAGTGGGAGGAAAGTAGAACTCGATGAAGTACTACCTCTTGAACCGGAAAGTAGTGCAGCTCAGAAAATGTTCTGTGGTGCCTACACCGACCGGAGAGGAAATTAATGATGATGATCAAGGTACTTGGATCAAGTTGCTACTGAACTTCGTGGGTCCACTAGGACACGTTCCGCACTGCAGTGGTACGGCAACCCTGTCCCGGAAATCATGTTGTTAGACAACGGTGAACCTTGAACTATGAAGAAGCGATGGCGGCCCAGATTCCAACAAATGGCTTGAAGCCATGCAATCCGAGATAGGATCCATGTATGAAAACAAAGTATGGACTTTGACAGACTTGCCCGATGATCGGCGAGCGATAGAAAACAAATGGATCTTTAAGAAGAAGACGGACGCGGATGGTAATGTTACCATCTATAAAGCTCGACTTGTTGCTAAGGGTTATCGACAAGTTCAAGGGATTGACTACGATGAGACTTTCTCTCCCGTAGCGAAGCTTAAGTCCGTCCGAATCATGTTAGCAATTGCCGCATACTATGATTATGAGATATGGCAAATGGACGTCAAAACGGCATTCCTTAACGGTTATCTTATGGAAGAGCTGTATATGATGCATCCGGAAGGTTTTGTCGATCCTAAGAATGCTAACAAGGTATGCAAGCTCCAGCGATCCATTTATGGGCTGGTGCAAGCATCTCGGAGTTGGAACATTTGCTTTGATGAGATGATCAAAGCGTTTGGGTTTATGCAGACTTATGGAGAAGCCTGCGTTTACAAGAAAGTGAGTGGGAGCTCTGTAGCATTTCTCATATTATATGTAGATGACATACTTTTGATGGGAAATGATATAGAACTTTTGGACAGCATTAAGGCCTACTTGAATAAGAGTTTTCAATGAAGGACCTTGGAGAAGCTGCTTACATATTAGGCATCAAAATCTATAGGGATAGATCGAGACGCCTCATAGGTCTTTCACAAAGCACATACCTTGATAAGATTTTGAAGAAGTTCAAAATGGATCAGTCCAAGAAAGGGTTCTTGCCTGTTTTGCAAGGTGTGAAATTGAGCTCGGCTCAATGCCCGACCACGGCAAAAGATAAAGAAGAGATGAGTGTCATCCCCTATGCCTCAGCCATAGGATCTATTATGTATGCCATGCTGTGTACCAGACCTGATGTAAACCTTGCCGTAAGTTTGGTAGGAAGGTACCAAAGTAATCCCGGCAAGGAACACTGGACAGCGGTCAAGAATATCCTGAAGTACCTGAAAAGGACAAAGGACATGTTTCTCGTTTATGGAGGTGACGAAGAGCTCGTCATAAAGGGTTACGTCGATGCTAGCTTCGACACAGATTTGGATGACTCAAAGTCACAAACCGAATACGTGTATATGTTAAATGGTGGAGCAGTAAGCTGGTGCAGCTGCAAGCAGAGCGTCGTGGCGAGATCTACATGTGAAGCGGAGTACATGGCAGCCTCGGAGGCAGCACATGAAGCAATTTGGGTGAAGGAGTTCATCACCGACCTAGGAGTCATACCCAATGCGTCGGAGCCGATCAAACTCTTCTGTGACAACACTGGAGCTATTGCACTTGCCATGGAGCCCAGGTTTCACAAGAAGACCAGGCACATCAAGCATCGCTTCAACTCCATTCGTGAAAATGTTCAAGATGGGGACATAGAAATTTGCAAAGTGCATACGGATCTGAATGTCGCAGATCCGTTGACTAAACCTCTTCCACAAGAAAAACATGATCAACACCAGAACTCTATGGGTGTTCGATTCATCACAATGTAACTAGATTATTGACTCTAGTGCAAGTGGGAGACTGTTGGAAATATGCCCTAGAGGCAATAATAAAAGTATTATTATTATATTTCCTTGTTCATGATAATTGTCTTTTATTCATGCTATAATTGTATTATCCGGAAATCGTAATACACGTGTGAATACATAGACCACAATATGTCCCTAGTGAGCCTCTAGTTGACTAGCTCGTTGATCAACAGATAGTCATGGTTTCCTGACTATGGACATTGGATGTCATTGATAACGGGACCACATCATTAGGAGAATGATGTGATGGACAAGACCCAATCCTAAGCATAGCACAAGATCGTGTAGTTTGTTTTGCTTGAGCTTTTCCAATGTCAAGTATCTCTTCCTTAGACCATGAGATCGTGTAACTCCCGGATACCGTAGGAGTGCTTTGGGTGTACCAAACGTCACAACGTGGCGGGTGACTATAAAGGTACACTACGGTATCTCCGAAAGTGTCATTGGGTTGACACGGATCGAGACTGGATTTGTCACTCCGTGTTACGGAGAGGTATCACTGGGCCCACTCGGTAGTGCATCACCATAATGAGCTCAAAGTGACCAAGTGTCTGGTCACGGGATCATGCATTACGGTTCGAGTAAAGTGACTTGCCGGTAACGAGATTGATTGAGGTATTGGGATACCGACGATCGAATCTCGGGCAAGTAACATACCGATTGACAAAGGGAATTGTATACGGGGTTGTTTGAATCCTCGACATCGTGGTTCATCCGATGATATCATCGAGGAGCATGTAGAGCCAACATGGGTATCCAGATCCCGCTGTTGGTTATTGCCCGAGAGCCGTCTCGGTCATGTCGCATGTCTCCGAACCCGTAGGGTCTACACACTAAGGTTCGGTGACGCTAGGGTTGTATGAATATGAGTATGCAGCAAACCGAATGTTGTTCGGAGTCCCGGATGAGATCCCGAACGTCACGAGGAGTTCCGGAATGGTCCGGAGGTAAAGATTTATATATAGGAAGTCTTATTTTGGTCGCCGGAAAAGTTTCGCGCGTTATCGATGTTGTACCGGGAGTGCCGAAGGGGTCCGGGGTCCACCGGGGTCCACCTGCCTGGGGCCACATGGGCTGTAAGGGGTGCGCCTTGGCCTATATGGGCCAAGGGCACCAGCCCCAAGAGGCCCATGCGCCAAGATATAAGCCCTGGCGCCTCCCTCCTCCCTGCAACACCTCCTCCTCCTCCCGTAGTTGCTTAGCGAAGCCCTGCCGGAGTTCTGCTGCATCCACCACCACGCCGTCGTGCTGCTGGATCATCATCAACCTCTCCTTCCCCCTTGCTGGATCAAGAAGGAGGAGACGTCATCCGCTCCGTACGTGTGTTGAACGCGGAGATGCTGTCCGTTCAGCACTAAGTCATCGGTGATCTGAATCACGGCGAGTACGACTCCATCATCCCCGTTCCATTGAACGCTTCCGCACGCGATCTACAAGTGGTATGTAGATGCAATCATTCTCCCATGACTCGTTGCTTAGATGAACTCATAGATGGATCTTGGTGAAACCGTAGGAAATTTTTTAATTTTCTGCAACGTTCCCCGACAGAAATCTCGTGATAGAGATCTTGAGGTGGCCAATGATTTTGAAATTAAAAATGAGGAGCTTGAAGTTGTGCATGCTAAACTCCTTGAGGACTTTGAGCACCTCGAAAATGGCTCAAGGGTCATTAAGAGTGAGCTCATCAAAATCACCGAGTCTCATGCTCAACTTAAAGCTTCATATTCAAAAGAGCTTGCCAAGTTGTCTTCTCCTCTTGTAGCTGATGATGATGCTTGTGCTACTAACTCTATCTCTTGTGAAGCATCCATTTTGAAGGAGAATGTTGAGCTACGGGCTCAACTTGAGTTGCTATCTAGCAATTATGGGAAATTGGAAGAAAGCCATGAAAAGCTCTCAAGCTCTCATGACGATCTTCTAGCATCCCATAATGTGCTAAAGATAGCTCATGAGGCCATGCTTGCTAAGGTAACATCTAGTGAGCCTCATGTGGATACTAGCACTACTTCTAGTCAAAATGCTATATTGATATGTGCTAGTCCTTGTAATTCATCTACTCACAATGTTGGTACATCTTGTGATGAATTGCTTTCCTTGCCTTGTTGCTCTAACAATGAAGCTTATACTTCCTCTAGTACTTGTATTGAGACTAACCATGTAGAGGAAATCAAAGAGCTCAAGGCCCAAGTCACTTCTTTGAAGAAAGACTTGGAAAAGAGTCATGAAGGAAATCCACACTCAACAATATCTTGAGTGTGCAAAAATCCCCAATGACAAAGGTGTACTTGGATTCAACTCCAATAAGAAGAAGAAGTCCAAGATGAACAAAAGAAGGGCCAAGAACAAGTCAAGAAATCGGCCAAGATTGTTTGCTTCAAGTGCAAAGTAGAAGGGCATCATGTTAGATCTTGCCCATTGAAGAAGAAGGCCATTAGTGTCAAGCAACAAGGGAAGAGGGCACAAGTTCAATATCATGCTCAACCTCAAGTTGAAGAAAGGCCACTTCCCAAGAAGACTCAAGTTAATGCTTCTCTTGTTGAGAAATCAAGTGAGAAGAAAGTGAAGAGTAGACGTTGCTACTTATGTTGTGAGAAAGGCCACGTCGCTTCTTCATGCACTAGTGGTAACTTATCCAACCCAATTATTATTGATGATGTCTATTCTCTTGCGAAGGATAAGGTTAGCAATGTGTTTGCCAAGTTTGTTGGTACTCAAAGTGGTGTCAATAAAAGAACCATTTGGGTGGCCAAGCCTATTGTGAATAACCTCTTAGGACCCAACTTGGTTGGGGACCAACTAGCTCAAACTTGATCAATAGGTGTTGTTGGAGGTCATTGGAGACTTGGCTACATTATGAAGATTTAAGGGGTACTCATCATTCATATTGTGTCAAGCCAAGTCATTCGGATTATCTTTCTATCATATATCCAATGTTCCTCCTTGCGGTAACTCGTGCTTAAATTTCTTAAATTAAAATTTACTTGTCCCTTAGCATGTTGTGGTTTTGTATCGTGCATGTGCTTGTATATGTTGTGCTTCCAAATTGCTTATCTTGAGAAATCAAGTATGTGCATGTTGGTTTGCACATCATGTACATGTGTGTTGTGTGTTGAGCCTTTTTGCATCTTGTTTATTTCTTAGTTGGCTCTTGTGAGAGATTAATGGAATATCCCATTATGGGGGAGTGATGTGCTTTGTGCACCTCACAATCCTATAAATGTGTGTACATGAGTAATACCATCTAGTATTGATATTTCAAGATTATCTAGTCTCTAGGTGGTATATCTCTCATGAGAAATTCAAATTCTAAATTGTCCATTAATTATCTCTTGTTGGATCCTTTTAATTGCCTCTTGTCTATCTTTAATTGGTATCACATTATGGGGGAGTAATATGCTATGTGTGTATTACTAGCCTAGAAAATGTGTACATTTGAGATATTGTCACCTAGAATTGATATTGTAAATTATCTTGTTCCTAGGTGGCATGATAGCTCTACAAGTTGCAATTTGCTTGTGTTTGGTGTGAAGATGATGTCGGATATCCATGCTATCTACCACCGAATTATTTCCAAATACTTCTTGTCTTTTGACAATTGGTACTCACTTATGTGTGGTAGAATTTATTGATCATCTTTACATTGGATTTTATTTTATTTGCCTTTTCTCTTGCCAAGGTTTGTGTCAACTCCCGTTGTCTTCCCTACCACTTGTGGATCTTGTTTGTTTCTCGTTCTTGTCTAGTGCTTTCTAGATATAGTGAAAGTGGTGATCCCACCTTGTGCATTTTGTATTCAAATGCAAATCCTATATAATGCACAACTCGTGGGGGAGCTATCCTATTTTCTTTAGAACACTCTTCTTGTGATCCTTATCAAGTGTGTGTTGGTGGAAGGCAAGCCGTTTTCGTTTTGGTACTTTGTGCCATCATGAAACTTTGTAGAGAGCTTGGTTTGTTTGGAACCATCCTCTCTTTTGGGAGTTTGATATCTTTTATTTTGAGTGTATCAATGGATATCTCATTCCTTGATGTATCTTTTATGGATATCCTCCAAGTGATGTTTTATTCATTTGGTATCCTTTTCACTTGGCATTTCTTTGTCTTTTGGTTTTGGGTTTTGAAGTATTGAGTATGCATGTTTTCTTCATGTATTTTATTTGGCATGCTTTCTTTCTGTGACTCAATATACGGGAGAAACTCCACCTAGTCTCAATTTGGATGAGATGCACATGATATTCATTTTCATATCTATATGCACATATTTATGTGGAGTTTGTCCTATGTATTGGTGTTTCTAACTATTTGGTCCCGATGAGTTTGGGTACCGTTTAGTTTGTGTTGTTCTTATAGGAACAGTTGGAGATGCATTGGATGCTGGGCTCACTCACAAGGAAGGTGTTGTCACCATGTGCATATTGGAGTCAAGCTAGGATGATCAATGAACTACTATCTACCTTCAATTGGTATCTACTACATCCTTCCAATGGTATCTCGGTAATAAGTATCATCATTTACTACATGCACACATTACTTGCATCAACCTTGTGTAGGTTGTATCATGGCATGTATTTCATTCTTTCTTGTGATACTTGTTTCCTTTCTCAAAGCATCTCAACGATGATCTCATGTTGCTAGTTGTGATGTCTTTGATGTTCATCGTTAGGAATTCATTTATATACAATAAGACCATATCTAGCCAAGTGCTATGCTTTCAAGCAAATATCTTATTGGTATATTTATGACTTCCTTGTGGATATCTTGTTCCTTCATGTTGTAACTATTTCGGGTGTACATCCCTCTTTGTAGATATATATCATCATGATTTTGTCTACCTAGAACCTTATACACTTGAGAGAAATTACATCTCTAGTTGATATCTTTTCTTTCACGTCCACCTTGTCTTTCTTATGTTATTTCTTTGGTGGCTCCGTGAAAGCTTTTGCCTTGAGTGAGTGTCCTCTATCGTTGCATCTTGTTGCACTCTTGTGTGGTGAAGATTATTTTCCTCTTGCTTATCTTTACGAGGCTTTTGCCATCTTAATTGGTACCCCTCGTCTTGATGAGCCTCTCATCGTCTATCTTCACCACGGGTTGTCACAAGCATAGGTTCTCTATTTTCTTATTAGTAAGTTTGTGAACCCATTTGCTAGTTGTGTGTGAGAATGAAAGGCTTTGCACCGTGTATCTCATTCATTCAAGACTATGTTGATGCTTATGCTCATCCGTATATTAGTCTTCTCATGTGCTTTGCCATGACTCACACACATCATTTTGGTTGAGCCTATTCTTAAGTTGCCTCTTTTACAATGTTGCAACCATGTGCTTGTTGCAAGCGCTAGGCTTAGTTTCCTATATGCTCTCTTGCACTTGTTGTTAGTTTCTGTTGACTTTGGGGGAGCTATGATCCTATTTTGTGCACTTTGTATCCAAATACAAAAATTCTTGATGTGCACAAATCATGGGAGCTTCTCTAGTTTCTTTAGAACAATCCTCTGCTCATATCATAATATCTTTTTCATGTGGCTCGTAGGATCTTTGGTCTAGTTGGTTCAGTTGATATCTTTTGATAGCTTGCTTCAATTGGTATCTTTTGATTGCTTGATTGCTTGTTTCTCTCTTTGTTATGTCTTTGTAGCATATCATTCTTTTGCAATCTTGGTGCCTCAGTATAGTTGGTCTTCCTCCAAGTATTACCTTTGGATATGTATATGGCATTCCACTCTCTTGTTGAGAAATACACAACTTTTGGAGGAACACCTTTTATATTGGTCTTCTTAGCTTTTCGCCCATTATGGCAATCGATGCCAATGGGGAGAAGTTTCATAGAGTTTTATGGAGAAGTCTTGAGTTTTCTCCTTGCTTTGGTTTTGTTCCTAAGCATTTGCATCTCATCGCATGCATTATTGGTTGTTGCATTGCATGGTGATGCATAATTCCTTATATAAACTCTCATGAAAGTGATTGTCATCAATTACCAAAATGGGGGAGATTGAAAGGACATGCGCTGCCCCCATGTGTGGTTTTGGTAATTGATGACATTCTCTATGGACTAATGGTTGCATTGAGTTATATTTGAAGGATTTGTCCATAGGCATTTCTTGAAGTCCATGTGTTGGTTTCAAGGAGTTTATGTGTTGACCAAGGTGCTATTAAGGAATTATCCAAAGATTGGTCATGTGAGTGTTGAGCTTATTGCAAGCATGTCTTGAAGAAGAAGATTGTGTGACCATTCATGTTTACCTTCAAGACATCATCCAAACGAATAGAGTTGGAAAGATTCAAGGTTGATCAAGACTAAGTCAAGAGTGAATCAAGTTGATCAACTCACAAAGCGTAGAAGATGTACCGAGAGGGATCAAGTGATCCCATGGTATGGTAAGCATTATCCATTGCACTTTGTGTACTAACCCATGGTCTATGTGAGAGTCTATGTGGGGTTAGGTACGTGTCCATGGGCTTGCGTCAAGAGGAAGATATCATACAACCCATGGAAAGGATGACATCAAGTGGTGATCGTCATCAAGATTGCCATGTGCAAGTTCAAGTGGAGCATCACGAAGAGATCAAGTGCTTGAAGCTTGCCATCCATTGTGGTGTCAATGGACTTGTGAAGATGTGCCGAAGAGTGGCTCACCCATAGTGGAGTATGGGGGAGAAATCATCTAGTCTCCATCGACCCAACACAATCAAGAAACGTGGTCCATCTTGAGGAGGACAAGATCGTCATCATCTAGCTCAAGTGGATCATGTGCAAGGCAAAGGTTTGCCCTTGATAGGTTTTCTATTTTACCGGTCTCATGGTGGTAGTTGGGAGACCGGGTTATAGGATCGATAGCCGTACTATCAAGGGGGGCTCTCAAGTGAGTAGCTTGATCGTATCGTTCGTCGAGAGCTCAAACCATTGCATCCTTGCATCATGTTTCTTGGTTCTTGTTTGGTTCTCTTTGTGAGTCTTAGAGCTTATGGTCATCTTTATGACAAGCTTGAGTTCATCAGCGGAGTTTGCATCGTCTTCTATGATGTTTTCGGTGTTGGAGGTTTTACCGGTCTTTTCCGAGGAAGGGTTCTCACCATTTTATTTTGGGCCTTTTCTCATTTGCTTATTATTGGTATTTCTCTCAAGATTGTGTTAGCCCTTGTCCCTAGCTTTCCAACAAACTTGGTTTCGTCGAATTCGGAGTCCGAATGCAGAAGTTATGGTAGTTTTGGTGTTCTGAAAAGGCTGCAGCGGTACTACCGCGGGTAGGAGCAGAAGTAATTTTTTTACTACCGCCCTTGGGAGCGGTACTACCGCTTGGAGCGGTACTACCGCGGCTACTTCCGTGGCTACTTCCGCTCGGGACCAAAAACTCGTCACAAGTCCAGCGGTGGTAGGCACGGATGTAATTTTTTAGTACCGGTCGCAAGCAGTAGTACCGTGATGCCGAGCGGTACTACCGCTCGATGCGGGCTGTGAGCATAACGGTTGGATTTTTCCCCACCTATAAAAGGGGGTCTTGTTCCCCATTGAACCTTATCCTTTGGGCTCGTGTTCTTCCCCATTGTTGACCTTCTTCGAGCTTGCTAACTCTCAATCCCTCCATGGATTCTTGCTAGTTTTTGAGGGAAAAGAGAGAGGAGATCTAGATCCACATTTCCACCAATCACTTTCTCCTCTATGTGAGGGGAACCCCTTGGATCTAGATCTTGGAGTTCTTGGTGTTCTCCTTCTTGTTCTTCCTCTCATTTTCTTCCCTAGCATTAGTTGCTTCGGTGGGATTTGAGAGAGAAGGACCTGGGCACTCCGTGTGCCCTTGCCATTGCATTTGGTGCATCGATTTGAGTTCTTCACGGTGATACGTGGAAGTTACAAGTTGAGAAGCTTATTACTCTTGGGTGCTTGATGCCCTTGAGCTTGTTCCTCTTGGGTTCTTGGGCGCCCTACACGGTTGGTGGTGTTCGGAGCTCAATCATTGTGGTGTAAAGCTCCGGGCAAGCGTCGGGGTCTCCAATTAGGTTGTGGAGATCTCCCCAAGCAATTTTACGGGTACCGGTGACCGCCCCCAAGGGTTGCCAAAGTGTACGGGTTCGGTGACCGCCCCGAAGGGTTGCCATTTGTACGGGTTCGGTGACCGCCCTCAAGGGTCCCTTAGTGGCTTCTTGGGGAGCATTGTGCCTCCACACCGCTCCAAACGGAGATTAGCATCCGCAAGGATGTGAACTTCGGGATACATCGTCATCTCCGCGTGCCTCGGTTATCTCTTATCCGAGCCCTTTACTTATGCACTTAACTTTGTGATAGCCATATTGTTTCTTTTCATATATCTTGCTATCACCTAAGTAGTTTTTCTTGCTTAGCATAAGTTGTTGGTGCACATAGGTGAGCCTAGTTGTTGTAGGTTTTGTGCTTGAAAAATTAACCGTTAGGTTTATTCCGCATTTGTTCAAGCCTCAACCGTAATTATTTTAAAGCGCCTATTCACCCCCCCCCTCTAGGCGACATCCACGATCTTCCAGAGTCGACCAGCATTGGGTCGGTGGAGCCTACGGACTCCAAGTCCACGGCAGGCTCGCCGGCGACGCGGAGTTGGTCAAGGAGGCCCGCGAGGAGGCTCTTGGGGCCGCCCGTGCTTGTGTCGGATGCAGGCTCGTCGGAGAGGCGAACCTCGCCGACAAGTTCGGCGGGGCAGCTGGCTGCGCAGGCGATCTCAGCGCCGTGCAGCGCATCGGCGTAGACTCCGTCTGGCGTGCCTGGCTGGCTGCGCTCGCCAGGGAGAAAAAGGTTTCCCGTCCAGAGCAGGTCTCCGGACGACGGTGCACCTCGCCCCATGGTGGGCGCCAAATGTCGGGGGTTGGGTGCGACATATGCCAAGGGATGGCTTGTCATGGTGGGGGCGAGTAGAACGTCGCCGGTGCCTGAAAACGGGATGAGGCGAAGACATGCACGCCGGCGGATCTTACCCAGCTTCAGGGCTCTCCGTGGAGATAACACCCTACTGCTGCTCTGCGGGGTCTCCGCATGATCACTAGATGAACAAGGGCTACAAGAGGCTCCTTGAGCTGTTCGGGGTGAGGAAGGAGAAGGGCACGGCTAGCTCTCCTCTTCCCTCTATGTGTGTCTAAAACTATCAGTGTCCAACCCTTTGCATGGGTGCCCCGGGGGGTTTATATAGGCCTATCCCCCGGGGGTACAATGGTAATCCAGCTGGGCACGGGTCCCAGCCGTCTGTCTCTCAGGCCGCCGTCTTCTCCGCCGACTACTGGGGCCCGCCGACGGGCCTGGTACGGAGCCGACAGGCCTTGTCCACCGCGGGCGGGTCTTGCCAGCTGCGGATTACTATAGCCGTGCTTCTAATGACGCTGGCTTGGTCATGGGGTCATGGCAACAGTGTCGCCGCCTGACGAGCGATCACTGTTGTCATTCCCCGTCTTGTCTGGTTAATGGCGTGCGGGGCCCGTGGGAGGAGCTAGCCGACTCCTGGGGGCCAACTCCCAACGGGTCCGTCTTGTGGCACTCTCGCCGTCTTCTGTACCCCCGCTGACAGGCGAGACCCGCCGTCTCTGGGTCGTACAGACAGGCCGTCGTGGGCACAGGGCGCCGCCCACGGGGGCTGATGTCAGGGCTGGCATGGCAACAGTGCCGCGCCGGATGGAGATCTCCGTTGGTACGGCGCACTGTGGCCATGCCTGCCCTTCGCAAACGGGGCAGGAATGGGCCGCACGGTGGCTGCACCCCGTCCCGTCCATCATTGCGAAGGCAGGAGGTGGTCGGAGTCGCGGGCCGACTCCCCATAACCGGTTTCTCTGGAATCCGCCAGTTAGGAGTCGGCTTATCTCGAAGTCGTCCCTGGGACTCGGCCGCGAGGGGCAGTCGGCGGCCTTGCCGCCGACTCTCAAAGAGCGGCTCTTCATCTTGGGGTCTTGAGGGGCGCAGCCTGCCCCGATGTCTTGAAAGGTTCAGGGGCTCGGATTAGCCTACCCGTGGCCCATTACTCCGACACGGTGTTTTTTTAGCTGGAACCGACTAAATATTTTGCTTCAATTGACCATTTTTGGTTTTTGCTACCGAATTCTGTTTTTTGCTGGACCAGTGGCTTTTTTTTTGCTACAACCGGTGTTTTTTTAGCGGGAACTGACTAAATGTTTTGCTTCAGTTGACCATATTTTGGTTTTTGCTACCGAGTTTTTTTGCTAAAGTAATAGGTCCTACACGAGAGTTTTTGCTACAACCCATGATGACTGTGGGATGGAACCGGTCAACAGTAGAAGCTGGCACACAATCGGCGGCGGTGTTGCAATCCCGATGGACGTGAGACAAGGGACGACAAGCTGACAACAGCGCCAGTCCCGCCGGGGCTGCTGACGCCGACGAACATGTTTACCGCATCTAGCGAAGGAGCAACCGACAGAGAAGGCATGGTCTGGTGGCGACTACGCACTTTCCAGGGATGGGACCCGACAGAGGAGGCGTGGTCTGGTGGTGACTATGCATTTTCTAGTGGTGGGAGATTAGAGGACCCGATCTGATGGTTAGGGAGAAAAGAATCGAATGGACAGGGTACAACTGGCCGAACTACCGGGCCGGCGCACCGGCGCAGATCACTCGCCTTCATTTAATATTTTTCTTTTCCTTTGGTTTGTAGTCTCCATAGAAAATAGGACCTATTACTCTATTAGATTATTTTTTTTGGATTTCTCAAATTAAAAGACCAGGTCAGCATAATTGCCGGATATTACAGGTACACACATCTACAACTAACAGATTAATATGTCGATCTTACACAACATTGGCAAATACACATATCCCTAAGTTTCTATTAAAAAAACCTTAAAACAAAAGAACACAGTAAAAAGGCTAAAAATGACACAAATACAAATCGCATAATAGAATTGATTATGAAAGCTAAGTATAGCATAACAAGCAGATACATGCTTACTTCATAACATATATATATATATATATATATATATATATATATCAATCAGAAAACCAAGCGTACCAAAGATGAAACTATGTTTGCAAAAGTCTCATATTTTGAACGTGATAACATTTATGTTGTCATTCTTAAAATTTATAAATTTTAAATTATAACCCGTGCATCGAGCGGTCACTCTTCTAGTTAATTAAGAAAAAAAGATGGGTTGAAGGAATCATAGACACTTGGTTTCGATCTTGTCCGTGTGGCTGAACACACAGGTGAGTGCGAGGCTGCCATCCATCCTCTTGAGCACAAACCTCTCCACCAGCACATAGCATGCAAACTTGTGCCACTGCCCCAGGCGGTCACGCCTGTCCACCCTCTCTACTCTCTCCTCGTTGCCATTACCGGGCGCCACCCAGCCTCCCCTCTCCAGTTCCCACGTCATCCTCTCCCACACCACCATGTCCAGGCACACCGCCGATCCGAACCACACCGTCCCGCCTACCTCCTGAGGCACCACACTGGCGCCATCGAGCAGAGCCGTCGACCGGCGCACCGTCGCGTTCACAGCGACCTCCGCCGGCTTGCTCCCTGGATTATCATGGCTGTATATCTGCTCCCAGCTCTGCTCCATCGTCATCTCATAGAACGTGCACCGGCGAAATTGGTCCTTGAGGCTGCGCCCACCGTCAGCCTGGACGAAGATGAACGGGACGTACCATCTGCCGACGACGACGGCAGGCGAGCTCCTCTCCGCGATGCTGAGGCTCTCGAGGTCTGGCATCCGGCAGCGGAGAGCGGAGTCCACCCCTTGCGCGTCGTCGGTGAGTTGGTACTTGGGGGACATCATGGTGTTCACCTTCCAGCCCTTCTTCCTCAGGAAGTGCGGCGGGATGCCGTCGGTGGCGACCGCCACTGCCTTGAAGGCATTGGACGGAAGCTGCTGCACCTCCACCTGCTGGTAGACGTCGCTGCGGTCGAAGGCCCGTGGCTTCACGTCATTGACGTAGGAGCCCAACCACCACAGGTCTGTCTTGTCCTCCTCCTTGGAACACGCCGACACCTTCCTGCACGCACGCGTGTCACATCACCGGACGGTGAGAAACAAGGAAATTAAGCTTTAACTAGGAAGAAATAGGAGTAGGGCATGGATCGATCGATGATCTGTTAGTTCACCCTCTGTGTTTGCCGTCGGCCCGGACGACGTAGTAGCGGCCAGACGACAGCGGCTGGCCGATGACCGGCACCAACATGGAATAGTTGGGCATCTTGGGGCCCTTATTGAGCCCGGGCGCCCTGCCGGGCATGGAGCTGTTCACGACGAAGTCTGCTATCGCCCCGACAACATCAACAGCCGTTGCAACTGACTCTATAGGCTCAGAACCGCTGTTCGGCCGCAGCGCGAGCTGGCGGTTCTGCGGGAAGGGGAGACGGCGCATCTCCCTGTCCACGCACAGGCCCCAGAAGCGTGTCCTGGCTGCCTCCCCCGTCTCATCCACCACCACCAGGAACCCTGAGCCCGGGCCTTCCGGCGGCGCCTCCGCCGCGGCGGTGGGGTCGGTCAGGTACCGCGACAGCGGCCTCGTCACGTACATTTCGGCTTCGGCGGCCCTCTTATAAGGTCTCAGAGTGCTAGCTAGGCCGGGAGTGGGAGTGGGACTGTCCATAGCAACAAGTACACAAGTGTTATATATGAGTATAGGCATAGCTTAGACTGGTGGGTTGCAAGTAGGACGAGTAACGAGTTGCACAAGCCAACTTGGCAACTTGCTGATGTGCACCTATGCCAGGCCAGCAGCACGGCCACCGTAGCAATAGCAACTTGGAGCAGCACCAAGAAAATTAATTGTCGTTTTCTGCTTGTAGCAGCCCCGGTTTCTTTCCTTGGTGCTGCCAGTAGCAGTAGCATCAATAGAGCAGTCCGGTCTTCACCCTGGACCTGGACTACTATTTTGTACACGAGGCAACTTGTCCGACGTGGTGGACGTCTTTGTCCATGGAAACAACCAAAATGCTGATTCATGGAGGTGAGGTCATCTCACCCACGTCTTCTTCAATCCCAGGGCATGGTCGCGCAAACCATGCATCGCAGTCGGGGTTGTTGGAGTTAAAAAAAACATTTTTTCCGATCGCATGTATCCGGTTATGAGTGCACATACACACATAGTACTAGTACTACACAAGCATTTACATTCATGATTTTTTGTGCGCTTCTTAATGACAGTATCCACATCGCTCTATTCACTCTTTAATATTTGCAGATGATCTGGTTGTCTGTGGCAGGGCAGATAACGAGGATGCAAATACTCTTGCTCAGATCATTAAACAATTCTGCGATGCTTCTGGTCAGACTCCCAACTGAAACAGATCATCTATTTTCTTTAGTAAGAACCTTGACATCTCTCTTAGAATTTCAATAAGAATATTTTTCCTGCTCCGGACATGGATCTTAATACCTTTCATCTGGGTCACCCTCTTATTCTCCCGGGTAGGATATGGTTGCTGCCTATAGCTTTATTATTGATAAGTTTAAAGCTAAACTTAACACCTATAAGGCAAAGAGACTCTCTCACGCAGGAAGACTCGCTCTTATCAAATCTGTCTTTGCTTCTTTACCTGCCTATTATATGTTTAATATCCTCTTGAGCAAAACCATTATCAAGAAAGATACCTCAATTGTTAGGAAATTTTGGTGGACAAGTATTCAGAAGGATGGTGAAGCTAAGCCTATTTGCTTTAGAGCCTGGGATGATATTTGTAGACCTATGCATAAAGGAGGTTTGGGTATTAGGAATCTAGCTACCATGAACAAATCCATGTTTACTAATGTGGATTGGAGTATCATGAATAATCCTTCCTCCTTAATAGCTAAGGTTCTTAAAGCTAAATATTTTCATAATTTTTCCATATGGAAACCCAATCTTTACATTCCTAAATCTGCTTTTTGGGCCTCTTTTATTAAAATTCTTTCTGATACAATTAGTTCTTGTAAAATGCAGATTGCTAAACGTAACTCTTCCATTTGGAACAACCCTTGGTGCGAAGATTGGGACAATATTTATGATCACCTGAAACTCAATTTGAATGGGCCTTGCCCTAGCATTATTAGTGATATTTGGAAACCTAATTCTAAAGTTTGGGATGCAGACAAGATTAGTGCTTACTTTGATGATACTTTAAAAAGATGCTTTAAATATTCCTGTTATTAATGCTGATATTCATGATACTATGTGTTGGATTCACACTCCTAGTGCTAATTGTACCACTAAAAGTGCATACAAAACTTTCATGCTAGAGATCCAGGATAATGCTACGAATCATAGATCTTTTGCGACCAATCAAGAGATTGCAATTCTCAATTTGGCAAAAAACAGTATTTTGGCTCCTAGAGTTAAAACTTTTGCTTAGAGGCTTATTAGAAGGGCTCATGCTTTTGGGTTAAGGGCCTCTAGATTTTGTAAGCATATCAAAAAGGAATATTAGAAGGGTGTGGTTGTCTGGAATCTGATATGCACCTTTTCTTCCTTCGTAGTTTCGCTAAGTCTGTTTGATTTAAGTTATGATTTAAATCGGACATGTTAGGTCATAGCGTATATCCTTCTGATATTATCAATTTGATCTTATCTAGCAACCACCCAGATTAAAATATAGAGTTCATATTTACTACTTTGTGGAATATTTGGAAGGTCAGAAGTGATCTTCTATTTAAAAAGAAAAATTGCAGTCCAATGCAGGTTATCTATGCTACCAAACAGATGCTTAATGCAGGTACATTGGAGGATGACAAGGAAGACTTGAGGCTTTCCAACAAGGAATTGACTCGTGCTCCTAGATGTATGGATTTGAATTATCAGTATGCATGTGGCTTAGCCTACGTTGATGCGACATATAATCCTACAACTAATCAGGATAAAGCCTCTCTAGGAGTATTTTTAAGGGATGAGTCAAGAAACCATTCTATCTTTATTCAAGTTGTAGCTATGAATGTGCGTTCAGTTTTGCGGGCTCAAGCACTTGGGTTTCTTCTGGCGGTAGCAGTTGTCAAATCCTTGAATTGGAACTCTGACTACTTTGTATCTGATTGCAAGACTTTGGTGGAAGTGGCGAAGGCAAAGGACCTGATACGACATCCAAGATATTGGAACTTAAGGCCTACTCTTGCAGATTTCTTCAAACTTGTGTCTGGTCTTATCTCTTACATGATCGACCATTTCCTAGGATCACGAATCTTATGGATCATAATCTTGCAAAGAAAGCTATATCCAATAGAATATCTTCTAGTTGTAGCTTTCTTTGCAGCAAAGGCTCAAAATGTAAATCCAAAATGGCTTTTCAAGCCATCTCGTTTCCTAGAGGAAATTTGATCTTTGTACATTGCCTTGATTGCTAATAATACAAGTAACATGAACATTTCTACAACCATATTTTCCTCTCTCATAATAATTACATGTAGGATCATAATCAAATTCAACAATATAGTTATCATATAAAATTTTCTCTTCATGATCCACATGCATAGAAGTTTTATAATCTTCCAAGATAGTGGGATTAACATCAACTAAAGTAATGACCTCTCCAAACCCACTTTTATCAATAATTTCATAAGATTGAACACTCTCCAAGTATGTGGGATTCTTTTTTCCTAAAGTTGACACTCTTCCAAACCCACTTTCAATATTATTGCAAACATTATTATCAATTTCATATTCATCATGAGGCTTAAATAAATTTTCAAGATCATATGAAGCATCACCCCAATCATGATCATTACAATAAGTAGTGGACATAACAAATTATCATCCCCAAGCTTACTTTTGCATATCATTAGCATAATTGACACTAATAGAATTCATAATAACATCATTGCAATCATGCTTTTCATTTAAGGAGCTATCAAGTGTGGGTGCAATAGCAATAATTTCATTTTTAACATAAGGAACTATTGCAAGTTCATCTCCATAAGCATCATTAATATTGGCATCGTGGCCATAAGAATAGCAAGTATCACGTTCATCAAGAGGGGATATTTCAATCGAATCAACAGGATCATAGTTATCTATAGATTCATGCATATCATTATTTTCTTCCAAATAAACAGACATTCTCTCAATAAATTCACTAACATATGCATTAGGAGCATAGTTTTCATAGCAATATTTAAGTATTGGCAAATTTTTCAGATTTGTAGGGAGTAGCAACTTCATAGGCATCATTAAAAGCGACAAATTCTTCAATTTGTTCGATATTGTAGTAACAATAAACACCCTTGGCATAACAAGATAAGATTTCATTATCATTAAACTCGCATAGATAGGGAAGGTGTTTTTTAGGGTTTTCTCAGAGCAACAAGTAAAATCATGAATTTCACGTAGATTCCAAGCATAGCAAAGCAAACAATTTATTTGATTCCATAAGAGTCTACCTTTTTGAGACAAACGGTGACGCACAAAATGAGCATGCTCATCTAATGATTTTCCCTCAACTAAACTAGTTGGGGTTTCAGCACGAGTGCAAATGGATCGAAGATGACCCAAATAGAAAACTTTAAGTGGATCCATAGTCATCTTAATTTTTTGCTTTCATTTTCTATTTTTGAGTGTTCACAACAAGGCAATGAAAGCAAGAAAACAAACAAAAATATTTTTGTGTTTTTGTAAAATTATTTTAGAAGTGGGGGAGATGAAAATGAGAGGCAAATGGCAAATTGAACATATAAAGACTGCTAGAGTACCCGCCTAACCAGGGCACCTGAGAGCGCTAGCGATTCTGGATCGAGCGATCGTTTCACCATCGTACTATTTTTACCGCTGGCAGTCGTTGGGCCGTTCGTTCTGGTTGCACATAGCCAATTCCATTAGGAGTCAATGACATGTGGGACTCACTGAGTGTAGGCCCAAGCAATGAAGTGAGTTTGTCTTTTGTTCTGGTACAAGAAAACCCGACGTGCAGAGTGCGCGGTGAAAACCCTAGTATCCAATCCCCTTCCTCCCTCGAGCCCCGCGCCTCCACCCACTCGCCTCTTTTCTCATCCGCCACCTTGCCCGTCCTCCTCCCCTTCACTTCTCAAGCCGCGCCGCCAACCATCTACGCCCCACGACGCCGGCGACTTTGTTGCCACCCCGGCGGCCGCGGGGCACAGGTGGCCTTCATGGGCCGCGTCATTGCCACGGCCACGCTCGATCGCGACTACCGCTAGGGCCGCTCCCACGTGCTGCTCGAGTCGCCCGCCGGCACCGGCCAGTCGCTCTCCCTCCTCTGCGCCGCGCTGGCCTGGCAGCGCCACTGCCCGGCTCAGTACGCCCCAGCCGCCGAACCCCCTCCTCCACGGCGGCGCCTTCGTCCCTGGCGACACCCTGTAGCAGCCCACTACTGGTACTACTACCTTCCCTCTTCTCTTTCCCCCATCTCTCTCACCGGTTCTTGGATTGAGGAGGCGCTATTGCTCGTTCTAACTTGGTTTGCTCATTCCCGTGAGTGTCCCGGTTCTTGATGTTCAAACATCCCGGAGAAGGCGACAGCTGCCAAGAAGAAGAATGCACCGACCATCTACTAAGTCACGTAAGATCTGCTCTCAAATGAACTGAAATGATGGGGCAATCTTGCCAGCTAGGTTTCTTGGCTGCTTGTCTTGAATCGATGAGATGAATCATGACTAGTTTCTTGGTTCCATTGTCTGTCGGTTGCAGGAGGACGGACTGTCAGATAACCCAGGTGGTCATGGAGCTGTGCAAGACGATGGCCATCTTGGTAGCTAACATGTTCCCATCTCAGTGCACCTCCTGCCTCTTTTTTTTCTCATTCAGAAAAGGAAATGAATTATCCAACGAATGTTAAGTAGCAGTGGCAAAACTGACGCCACACCATGTATTTAATCATCATGTAGTAGTAATGACAGATTTATTTTCATTAAAGGAGATTCTTATTTTGTGTTGATTTTGCAAAATTTCTGTAGCTACATATTTGCTCATCCAATAGACAGATTTTGATCAACCTTTAGTATAATGTATTTCCGATTGTTCATAACTACATAAATTTTTGTTGTGATTTTGCAAGATATCGAAATTATTGTGTTTCA
The DNA here is from genome assembly GCA_021605205.1 of Aegilops longissima. NCBI lineage: Eukaryota > Viridiplantae > Streptophyta > Magnoliopsida > Poales > Poaceae > Aegilops > Aegilops longissima. The sequence goes on from CM038682.1 coordinate 724,798,429, forward strand.
AAATTGTTATACTGATTCCTCAATGCTCTGTTCATGTCTTTGTTCTTATTTTATCCAAAAAACAGATTTTAGTCAACCTTCAGTATAATATTTGCTTTGTTCTTATACTGATTCATCGATGTTCATGGCTTTGTTCTTATTTCTGAAGCTATATATTTGCTCTATCCAAAAGACAGATTTTACTCAGTCTTTTTCCTTTTAGAAAAAGGGAGATGCCATTTAGACCTTACTCTGTCCAACTTGATCTTCAACTTGCCGCTACTGTTTCTAAGCATTTTCCCGAAAACTGTTGTATTTACTTTAGAGAATGAGCTCACCTTATTCAGAAGATATGCCAAGTAAAAAATTAGAAATTGAACAATTAGTTCCGCTCTTAAATTTTGCACAACAGTCCAAATTATCCAATAAATCATGTGCTAGCAGGGTCAAATTATAGAAGTTGAATCACTTGTTCTAAATTACCCAATCCAAATTATGGATGTTAATAATATGCTTTGTGTTAGACTGTTAGTCAAATTGTCGAAAGCCGGAGTTGGGTCGAGGAGCTGGCCTCCGCCTTTGGCCATTAAGTGAGAAGCAACACCGGCTTTTGCCATTCCGTGTGCAGAGTGCCTGAGTTAATGATTTAATTCCATCCTTTCCATCTCATGATGTGATTTTCTTCTTTAGGATGATTTAGTAACTTTGTGTGGAGGTGGCAGCACTACCTGCTGGTTGGTGTAATGCCGTGCTTGACAGGGTGATCTGCAATTCCGAGTTTGTTTAATGGCTTAATGTCTAAGCACTCATCCCCTTATTCTGTTGTGTTGCTACCAACTTGGTTTGCAAGGAACAGAGCTTCATCTGTGTACATCAAGATTGCTAATTGCCATCTGAAGGTTGGTTTTGTTATCTGAGTCATCAGTTTTGTCATCTTGATCAACGATGCAATTTCAGTGAGGATATGTTTACGTTGCTTATTAATGTGCTTGACAGGGTGATAGTAAGCATGAAGATGCCTAAGCTTATGAGGAAGCTGCAAACTGCGACCAAAAATTCTCACTTCAGGGTATTTCTTTTTACAATTTACTGCGCATGATACATATCCTTCGCCATTAACATTCTTTTCCTCTCAGGTACTCTCAGAGAGGAAATGAGGCAGCCACGACCTCTTGCCCCCCCCCCTTCTCTCTCCCTCTCTCCCGTGCCTCCGCGCTGCACACCGCTGCTACTCTCCAACCACGGCGCTGTGATGGTGCTTGCTCGCCTGGTCGCCGCCTCGTCTCGCCGGATCTTGATATCGTCCGGGGCGGCGCCGGCACCACTCCACTGCGTCGTTGCCTCCTCTGCGTCATGAGAAGCGCCACCATTGCCTCCACCGCCACTGGGCAAGGAGCTCGAGGTGTTTGGGGGTTCTTGTTTCCTACACAGGCCAAAACACTATTGGAGGTGTGTGTGCAGTTCTAATTGCTAACATCCTTTTTTTTTTACCGTTGATTGCATCTGACAAATGAACTGTGTGGGTGCTTTCAGATAAGGATACTGGTTTTGTAGATTTAGTATGATTTTGGACATACTCTGAAACTAAAATGTACTAGATCTGTACCCATGTACCTCTGGACATACTTTGGAACTAAATTATACTATTATGCAAGGTTGTTTCTAATGACAGTAAACTGCATAATGATGTTTCAAATTATTTTGCGCAAGGTTGTTTCTAATGACTTGTCCATTTGCTTATTTCCTTGTTCAATTTGAAACCAGTCGTTTGGAGCAGATCAGCTTAAAAGAGATCCTTTGTACCATTTGCAGACTACCCATCTCCCTCTGGTAATTCGTTTCTGCTACGTGAATCTTGATGTACAATTCCCATTTCACTTACTGGCAACAACCATTCAACTTAGCTGATAATGAAGGAGATTGACAGGCCTGGAGTCTTGCTCGCCTCTGTTTTCCCCCTGTGGACACACACGAGACTCAGATCTTGGCTCGTCGTAGAGGAATCGATAGCAAGAATCAACCAGAGAAAGGATGCACACAAGGTATTCAATGGTTTTCCCCCAGCACTAGCTTTTTGTTGAGTTTGTTTTTGTATTTTTCTGTTTATGACTGAAGCGAGGAGAAGCTACACATTGTTGTTCTCCTTTACAGCTTCACGCATACACACAGTGCACATCCAGGCCGTGCAGTGCACCATGACCCTCTCACCTTTGTCCATGCCTGTTACACGTGTGCAAAGAATGCCAATAGTGCCCAACACATGAGCTGCACCCATGCTACTTTATTTGTTACAGTTTTACACAAGTGGAAACCCCAAGCTAAATTACAGAGAACAAGAATAACTCACAGTCAGAGATCAGATTGAATGAGAACTGGTGCTATAATTGATTCTTTTGCAAGGAGGGGTTTCAATGTTCAAATATAATGCATTTCCATTTTCAGTTTGACCAAACTTGTATGCGGAGTAAAAGGAAAAGGTGGGGGTATAACGACATATCTGTGATTACATGGTCAAAATACAGGCCTAGGATATTTGATTGTTTCCATATAAATGTAATCCTCTACCCGCAAAATAATAATATAAATGTAGTCCTCTTATATTTCGTAGCTTCCTGTTACCAGGATTGATAGCTATCGCATTTCATTCCGTTGTTTAGTAATGAATTGTTGTGATGCATTTTTTACTTTAATCTTTGCTACTTTTAAAGCAGCCTTCTTGCGCAGATCATTTTGTATAGATGTATAATGGCATGCCCGTGATTGCTCTGTAAAAACCCGGCTAGGATATATGAATAATTCCATATAAACATATGCCTCTTCTGTTTTGTAGCTTCTCATTCTAAGGAACGATATATATCATATTTCATTATGTTGTTTTGGTAAATAAATTTCCTTTCTGATTCTTTTTTGTTAAAGTATCCAAGTAAGAGTCTGATTAGTGGCGGTGATAGAGCTCGAGGCAGAGATGGCGGAGCTCGGGCGAGCTCGAGACTATGGATCCAGGGCTTGAGTGCTCACGGGATGGAGGTGCTCATGATGGAGGCAGGGGAGGGCGCCCTGCGGGAAGTGATTTATGTGCTCCTTGATCAGGTTTTTTATAACTGATGACATCTTACATTGTTGTCTTTTATCGATTAACTGGTTAACTCTTTTCCTAAATGGTCTTATATTTCTGCTTTCTATTTGCGCCAGTTTCTTTTTACAAGAGATGAGATCTTACACAATATATTTTTGCCTTGGTTGATCTAATTAAAGTTTTCCTTCAGCACATGCATATGATGTTAATATAAAGCTATTTGGAAGAACATATCCATGGGCGAAAAAATATTATCATGTATTTTGTCTGTTATTTTGCTTGTGTTGATGTAGTTTATTGAGCTTTTTCACACGTCATGATATTATGCCTTAATTTCTACTAGGCTGCTTTTACATTTAAAATTCATTGTACAAACATTATTTACCTAATTTATGGAAACAACAAATTTGTAGCTCGGGTCAACTAGGAGATGATGTAAACCAAGTCGCTCACCGGTTTAAGATGGTATTTTTTCGAAAAGGGGCGCTCTATTACTTAAAAGGTTTAAGCATTACACGCGGCCTCTGCATAACTAAGATGCACACAGCCAACAAAGTTCTCACACCAAGGCAAATTAAAAGAATAAGACAATATACAAGGAAAATGAAATCTGTATAACGCCTAAACTGAAGGTGGCCCAATCCTAAGATCATGCTGCCACCCACGTTGGATAAAAATATCCCTCGCCGAAGCCTCCAATCGTGTACACACCTCCATAAACAGGTCTCGATTCTCCACTCGTTGTAGAGAGGACCATAAACGAAGAGTCCCGGTATATCTGTAGATAACCTGCATAAGAGAACTACTTTTATCACTAAAAACTTTATCATTTCTACATAGACAAAGCGACCAAATCACGGCAAGCGCTCCCACCCTGATAAGAGTTCTAAACTTGTGATCAATCCCATGTAGCCAGTTGCCAAATATATTAGCAACACTACAAGGAGGATACAAGCCAGACGCTATTTGGATGACTGACCATATAGAACGAGCCAATTTACATTGGAAGAATAAATGTTTTATTGTCTCATCATGTGGACAAAAGACACATTGTGTACTTCCATGCCAATTCCTCTTAATAAGGTTATCTTTAGTAAGAATGACTCCGCGACGAAGATACCATGCAAAGATTTTATTCTTAAGAGGTATCTTCATCTTCCGGATCTTCTTATTATTATCAACTGGCATGTCAGACTGGATCAAAGCTCTATACATAGAATACACTGAGAATTTCCCATTCCCATGTAGGTTCCAACGAAATACATCGGACCCTTGTGACAACTGTACCGTGGCTAACCGCTGGAGTAGTATGTTCCACAATTGGAGTCTAGGTCCAATTAAATCCCTTATGAACGTCACATTGGCGGAAATGATTCCAAAACCTTGGCGATAGTATCACCCTTGTGACGCACAATATTATGTAGAGCTGGATATTGTTCACGTAGTGTAGCATTACCTAGCCACTTATCCTCCCAGAATCTAATTTCCGAGCCATCCTTAATCGGACCCATAGCGGAAGAAATGTTTAAGATGGTATGTTCTGAACTTTCGTTGCTTTGTGAAAGGACAAAAGATGTTAGATATGCATGCTATTACAGTTTAGCCATTTTTCAGTTTCTACATGAGCCACAGTGCCGAAGCCTTTGGACAGGTGCTTTGTGGTACACAAAATCACTTTGCTATATATTTTTCATAATGCTACATTCTATCAATTAAATGACTTCTTATTGTTTTGAATCTACTTACATAGGTGTTTAAAGATTTACTTTGTTCTTGCGCCTACTTTGGATCATAGGAAACTAAAAAAAAGAGGGCGCCGCCACTACCGTCATCAGGCTGGTCCACATCCACGCGCTGCTCGGTGTCACCAGGTCACCGGCACAACTCCTCACGCCCAGGTCGTTCAACATTTTCTTCCGCTTTTGGTGCGTCACATTTAGAGTCTTTCTTTCCCATTTTACCGTGTTTGCATGGTAAGATGTTTGATCGGATTTGAAGGTTCGTAGCCTTGGCTCCAAAGCTTCAAGCTCTTATAGAAATTAGAACTAAGGGCCTTTTAAAATGAGTCCTGCATAATAGTGTTGTTCAGTGGGATGTAGAATTTTGTTTGTCTGATCGGCTATCCTTAGTGCTGATTTAAGTACTGATTTCATCATCATATGACTACAATAAAGAAGTTGTGTGTATAAATATAACTAACTGCTGATACTTTGCATCAGTGATTTCAATTCCATTGGCCCTCCTTAAGATTGCTTGGGAATGTGAGGCTTAAAAGTTTCAACCCTGTGCAATGTGCTTCTTAGGTGTGGATTTGTGTCTGGCTAATTAATGGTTCTGTTAATACTGATATGTCCTTGAACATTATATGGGTATTGCATCGCTTGTACTTATAGTAAGTGGAAATTTTTCTCATATGTTTCAATATGTGCCTGAATAATATTAATGTACACTCTTTCAATACATGGCTTACTCTTGTCCTTTGCGCCATTGGCGCAACTGTTCATCTAGTGAAAGTAAATGCAAGTAGATGATAGTTTGTGTGCACGTACTTGGTAGGTTTTGGTTATGTATCCTCGACAATGGCGCCAGAAATTCTTCCTGCTACTTGTGAGCTGCGTTGGGATTTCCCCGAAGAGGTGAGGATGAAGCAGTATAGTAGAGTTAAATATTTCTCTCAGTTAAGAACCAAGGTTATCAATCCAGTAGGAGAACCACGCATAACCTCTTTTGCGGCACCTACACGCACAAAGTAGATACTTGCACCCAAGACCCAACACAATCAAGGGGGTTGTCAATGCCCTCGGCGGTTATTTGCAAGGATCAAATCTCATAGTGGTAGATAGATAAAATAAAACAAAAAATAAAATAACAGTAAACAAATTGCAGCAAGGTATTTTTGGATTTATATTTGATAAAAGTAGACTTGGGGGCCATAGTTTTTACTAGAGGCTTCTCTCTTGAACAAAAAGCATATGATGGGTAAACAAATTACTGTTGGGCAAATGATAGAAACGTGCATAGTTATGACGATATTCAAGGCAATGATCATATATATAGGCATCACATCTGAGAAAAATATATCGACTCCTGTCTGCATCTACTACTATTACTCCACCCATCGACCGCTATCCAGCATGCATCTAGGGTATTAAGTTAATAAAAACAGAGTAACGCCTTAAGCAACATGGAATGATGTAGACAAAGTAAACCCAATCAGCATGAATAAACCCTACCTTTTCATCCTTAATGGCAATGATACAAATACATGTCATGTCCCTTTCAGTCAATGGGATTGAGGACCACATGATCGAACCCATCACAAAGCACCTCTCCCATTGTAAGATAAATCAATCTAGTTGGCCAAACCAAACAGATAGATCATAGAGAAATAGAAAGCTATAAAAATCATGCATAAAAGAGTTCAGAGAAGACTCAAATAATATTCATGAATAATCTGTTCATAAACCCACAATTCATCGGAGAATTCTTAGTTTTGAGAAGAGTAGCCTGTTGGTAACTGCAAATGATGTTTGTTTCATAGATGTGATCCTTCAGTTTTGATGGAATTTTTTGCAATCAAATTGTAAATTTTGTGTCCTGGGAACATTCGGCGGTAGGAGTCGGATGGGGCAACAAGATTTACATAACATGGATTGCATTTGCAGTAATTTTCACCCATGGTGTGCTACCGAGAGTCTTCCACTGACGCAGCACACAGGCTCAATGTTGCTTCATCAGAACATTGTCTTGTGAGGTCACTATTGGCACCAGATGACTTCAACACACAGAGAACCATGTTATATCTATCTATACTCTCGTTGGTGTGGCATTTATACATGCCATGTAAATAAAAAGAATAACTTGGAGCAGCTGGGGGAAACACTATTTTGTTAACTCCTCATTTACATCTGTTATTAAAGAAAATACGTCTAAACAAATTACATGGCCTGACAGAAGCTCGTGGCGGCGGCGGCGAGTCAAGGTGATGCGGCGGCACCAAGAAGGAACCCCGTTCTGGGGAGCAGTTGGAGGGGATGCTCCGGCGAGCGTCTGTGCTCATCGCAGCCTCCCAGGGCAGGACAACAGCTTCATGCACCACTGATTCACCTTCACCTTCACCTTCATGCACCATTTTTAATGGGAAAGCTTGCAACTGCATTAATCGCCAAAACACTTACCCAAAAGCCTACTCTACATTTTTACCTGTTGCTACACGCACCCGGGGTACAGTTTTCAGGATCGAAGCCACAGCTGAGATAATCGAATCAAGAATATAGTGATTGAATAAGAATTTGAACATTCTATATTGCACGACATAATTCTGCTTTTTTTAGTTTGCTTTCGTAATTTGCTCTGCTTTTGAAGAAAGCTCATAGAAAAGAAGGTACTCTCGCCATTTATGTTTGTTAGGTGCATTTGAACAAGAAACATCAACTATGGAGGTTATACATCCAAGAGAATGTCAATAGGGGAATAATCCTGATTTAACGTGTCTCTGTTAGTATTGAGTAGCTCAATCTCTTGACATGCCTTCGCATTATTTTTTGAGGCAATGACATGCCTTTGCATAAGACTGATTAGTTTTATATTGGGTTTTAAAGTTTATAGGCTTTGATATGAATCAGTGCTTCCGTACAAATTGGCCAAAACTGATAATGACAACCTTTGCCTTAATACTGTAGATGTGGTTTATTCTATTTCTTCACCTGGACCGATCCAATATCTTATTCCACAAAGGAAGTATCCTGAAAATTCTTGATTTAGTTTTGAGTAATAAACCAATAAAACCTTAATCAAAACTATTCAACTAGCCTAAAAATAAATAAATAAACGTTCAATGGAAGAGTTACCTTATTTTGGCAAAATTTCGGTAAGTTTGAAGTTGAACTTAATTAAACAAGCCAAGCAATTCAATTTGCTCACAAACACAAGAAATTTGTCCCCTGCCGTACTTTCCCCCCTCTGTTTGTCCACTACCATGGCTAAACCTAGGCAAAATAAAAAGAGACCCGATGGGTGTTTTCTGTTTGCATTGGGGCATTGACGGTAACTCTTGTGTGCTATCAGTGAAATACAGCTGCAACTACTATATGTTCAACACAACTACTATGTCTTCTATGTGGTCCTTATTTTCTGTTCTTGCAAATTTTCCCTTTGCATGAATCGTTGGTTCTTATTATACTAGCATAGTGCCCGTGATTTGCTACAAACTAAAAAGCAAAAAAAAAAGATTTGATTTGGCAGAGTACATTTTTGGATACATCATCAATTGTGTCGTATAACGCGAACCAACCTGTGGTTGGATGGTTAGAGGGACTGTGGTATCCCCAGCCCACCAGGGTTCAAGTCCTTGTGCTCACATTGTGTCGTATAACCCCGATAAAGAAGTAATAGCTCAATGCAAGATTGAAGACAAAAATAACACTACAGATAAATGCGATAAACATAATGAAAGATCGAGGATGTCGCCTAGAGGGGGGGTGAATAGGCGCTTTAAACTAATTACGGTTTAGGCTTGAACAAATGCGGAATAAACCTAGCGGTTAATTTGTCAAGCACAAAACCTAAAACAACTAGGCTCACCTATGTGCACCAACAACTTATGCTAAGAAAGATAATCAACTATGTGATAGCAAGATATATGACAAAGAACAATATGGCTATCACAAAGTAAAGTGCATAAGTAAAGGGCTCGGGTAAGAGATAACCGAGGCACGCGGAGACGACGATGTATCCCGAAGTTCACACCCTTGCGGATGCTAATCTCCGTTTGGAGCGGTGTGGAGGCACAATGCTCCCCAAGAAGCCACTAGGGCCACCGTAATGTCCTCACGCCCTCGCACAATGCAAGATGCCGTGATTTCACTAAGGGACCCTTGAGGGCGGTCACCGAACCCGTACAAATGGCAACCCTTGGGGGCGGTCACCGAACACGTACACTTTGGCAACCCTTGGGGGCGGTCACCGAAACCCGTCAAATTGCTCGGGGCGATCTCCACAACCTAATTGGAGACCCCGACGCTTGCCCGGAGCTTTACACCACAATGATTGAGCTCCTAACACCACCAACCATCTAGGGCGCCCAAGCACCCAAGAGGAACAAGCTCAAGGGCACCAAGCACCCAAAAGTAATGAGCTTCTCAACTTGTAACTTCGACGTATCACGTGGAGAACTCAAACCGATGCACCAAATGCAATGGCAAGGGCACACGGAGTGCCCAAGTCCTTCTCTCCCAAATCCCACCGAAGCAACTAATGCTAGGGTGGAAAAAGAGAGGAAGAAAAAGAAGGAGAACACCAAGAACTCCAAGATCTAGATCCAAGGGGTTCCCCTCACATAGAGGAGAAAGTGATTGGTGGAAACGTGGATCTAGATCTCCTCTCTCTTTTCCCTCAAGAACTAGCAATAATCATTAGAGGTATTGAGAGTTAGCAAGCTCGAAGAAGGTCAACAATGGGGGAAGAACACGAGCTCCAAGGATAAGGTTCAATGGGGAAGAAGACCCCCTTTTATAGGTGGGGAAAAATCCAACCATTATGCTCACAGCCCGCACCGAGCGGTAGTACCGCTTGACATCACGGTACTACCGCAAGGGGTAGTGGTACTACTGCAAAGGGAAGCGGTACTACTGCTTGCAAGCGGTACTAAAAAATTACATCCGTGCCTACCACCGCTGGACATGTGACGAGTTTTTGGTCCCGAGCGGAAGTAGCCACGGAAGTAGCCGCGGTAGTACTGCTCCAAGCGGTAGTACCACTCCCAAGAGCGGTAGTACCGCTCCCAAGGGAGGTAGTAAAAAATTACTTCCGCTCCTACCCGCGGTAGTACCGCTGCAGCCTTTTCAGAACACCAAAACTACCACAACTTCTGCATTCGGACTCCGAATTCGACGAAACCAAGTTTGTTGGAAAGCTAGCGACAAAGGCTAACACAATCTTGATATAAATACCAATAATAAGCAAATGAGAAAAGGCCCAAAAGAAAATGGTGAGAACCCTTCCTCGGATAAGACCGGTAAAACCTCCAACACCGAAAACATCATAGAAGATGCATGCAAACTCCGTTTTCGATGAACTCAAGCTTGTCATCAAGATGACCATAAGCTATAAGCCTCACAAAGAGAACCAAACAAGAACCAAGAAACATGATGCAAGGATGCAATGGTTTGAGCTCTCGACGAACGATACGATCAAGCTACTCACTTGAGAGCCCCCCTTGATAGTACGACTATCGATCCTATAACCCGGTCTCCCAACAACCACCATGATACCGGTAAAATAGAAAACCTATAAAGGGAAAACCTTTGTCTTGCACATGATCCACTTGAGCTAGATGATGACAATCTTGTCCTCCGCAAGATGGACCACCTTTCTTGATTGCGTTGGCTCGATGAAGACTAGATGATTGCTCCCCCATAGTCCACTACGGGTGAGCCACTCTTAGGCACATCTTCACAAGTCCATTGTCACCACAATGGACGGAAAGCTTCAAGCACTTGATATCTTCGTGATGCATCACTTGAACTTGCACACCGCAACCTAACCCCACAAAGAACTCTCACGAAGACCATAGGTTAGCACACAAAGCGTAATGGACAATGCTTACCATACCATGGGATCACTAGATCCCTCGGTACATCTTGTGCGCCTTGTGTGTTGAATCATTCCAACTCTCTTCATTTGGATGATGTCTTGAAGGTGGACATGAATGATCACACAATCTTCTTCTTCAAGACATACTTGCAATAAGCTCAACACTCACATGACAAACCTTTGTCTTTGGATAATTCCTTAATAGCACCGTGGTCATCACAAACTCTCTTGAAACCAACAAATGGACTCCAAGAAAAGCATATGGACAAAACCTTCAAATATAGCTCAAGGCAACCATTAGTCCATCGAGATTGTCATTAATTACCAAAACCAAACATGGGGGCACCGCATGTTCTTTCAATCTCCCCCATTTTGGTAATTGATGACAATCACTTTCAAGAGAATTTATACAAGGAATTATGCATCACCATGCAATGCAACAACCAATGATGCATGAGAATGAGATGCAAATGCCAAATGCTTAGGAACCAAAACCAAAGCAAGGAGAAAACTCAGAAGACTTCTCCACAAAACTCTCTGAAACTCCTCCCCCATTGGCATCGATTGCCAAAATGGGTGAAAAGCTTAGAAGGCCAAAATAAAAAGTGTTCCTCCATAAGTTGTGTATCTCTCAACAAGAGAGTGGAATGCAATACACATATCCAACGGTAAATGCTAGGAGGAAAACAAACTATATTGAGGCCCAAAGATTGCAAAAGAATGATATGCCACAAAGACATAACAAAGAGAGACACAAGCAATCAGAAGATACCAATTGAAGCAAGCAATCAACGGAAGTCAATTGAACCAACTAGACCAATGATCCTACATGCCACAAGAATAAAGATATTATGATAAGCGCAAAGGGGTGTTCTAAAGAAACTAGAGAAGCTCCCCATGATTTGTGCACACATAAGAATTTTTGCATTTGAATACAAAGTGCACAAAATAGGATCATAGCTCCCCCAAAATCAATAGAAACTCACATCCAGTGCAAGTGAGCATATAGGAAACAAAGCCTAGCGCTTGCAACAAGCACATGGTTGAGAAACATGTAAAAGAGGCAACTTAAGAATAGGCTCAACCAAAATGATGTGTGTGAGTCATGGCGAAGCACTTGAGAAGACTAAAATTAGGATGAGCATTAAGCATCAACATAGTCTTGAAAGAATGAGGCACACGGTGCAAGGCCTATCATTCCCACACACAACTAGCAAATGGGTTCACAAGCTTACTAATAAGCATATAAAGAACTTATGCTTGTGACAACCCGTGGTGAAGATAGAAGATGAAAGCCTCATCAAGACGAGGGATGCCAATTAAGATGGCAAAAGCCTTGTAAAGATAAGCATGAGGAAAATAATCTTCACCACACAAGAGTGCATCAAGATGCAACGATAGAGGACACGCACTCAAGGCAAAAGCTTTCACGGAGCCAGCAAAGAAATAACATAAGAAAGACAAGGTGGACGTGAAAGAAAGGATATCATCTAGATATGCAACTTCTCTCAAGTGTATAAGGTTCTAGGTAGATGAAATCATGATGATATATGTCTACAAAGAAGGATGTACACCCGATATAGTTACAACACGCAGGAACAAGATATCCACAAGGAAGTCATACATATACCAATAAGATATTTGCTTGGAAGCATAGCACATGGCTAGATATGGTCTTATTGTATATAAATGAATTCCTACCACACAACCATCAAAGACATCACAACTAGAAACATGAGATCATCGTTGAGATGCTTTGAGAAAGGAAACAAGTATCACAAAAAAATGAATTACATGCCATGATACAACCCACACAAGGTTGATGCAAGGAATGTGTGCATGAAGTAGATGATGATACTTGTTACCGAGATACCATTGGAAGGATGTAGTAGATACCAAATGAAGGTAGATGGTAGTTCATTGATCATCCTAGCTTGACTCCAATAAGCACATGGTGACATCACCTTCCTTGTGAGTGAGCCGAGCATCCAATGCATCTCCAACCGTTCCTAGAAGAACAACACAAACTAAATGGTACCCAAACTCATCGGGACCAAATAGTTAGAAACACCAATACATAGGACAAACTCCACATAAATATGTGCATATAGATACGAAAATGAATTTCATGCACATCTCATCCAAATTGAGACTAGGTGGAGTTTCCCCTATATATTGTGTTAAAGAAAGAAAGCAAGCCAAATAAAATACATGAAGTAAACATGCATGCTCAAGACTTTCAAAACCCGAAACCAAAAGACAAAGAAATGCCAAGTGAAAAGGATACCAAATGGAGAAATCATCACTTGGAAGATATCATTAAAGATACATCAAGGAATGAGATATCCATTGATACACACTAAATTAAAGATGTCAAACTCCCAAAGAGAGGATGGTTCCAAGCAAACCAAGCTCTCAACAAAGTTTCATGATGGCACAAGGTACCAAAAGAAAACGGCTTACCTTCTACCAACACACACTTGATAAGGATCACAAGAAGAGTGTTCTAAAGAAACTAGGATAGCTCCCCCACGTGTTGTGCACTATAGAGAATTTTCTTTTGAATACAAAATGCACAAGGTGGGATCACCACTTTCACTATATCTAGAAAACACTAGACAAGAACAAGAAATTAACAAGATCCACAAGTGGTATGGAAGACAATGGGAGTTGACACAAACCTTGGCAAGACAAAAGGCAAATAAAAACAAAAGCCAATGTAAAGAAGATCAATAAATTCTACCACACATAAGTGACTACCAATTGTCAAAAGACAAGAAGTATTTGGAAATAATTCCCGGTGGTAGATAGCAAGGATATCCGACATCATCTTCACACCAAACACAAGCAAATTCCAACTTGTAGAGCTAACATGCCACCTAGGAACAAGATAATTTACAATATCAATTCTAGGTGACAATATCTCAAATGTACACATTTTCTAGGCTTGTAGTATGCACATAGCATATTACTCCCCCATAATGTGATACCAATTAAAGATAGACAAGAGGCAATTAAAAGGATCCAACAAGAGATAATTAATGGACAATTTAGAATTTGAATTTCTCATGAGAGATATACCACCTAGAGACTAGATAATCTTGAAATATCAATACTAGATGGTATTACTCATGTACACACATTTATAGGATTGTGAGGTGCACAAAGCACATCACTCCCCCATAATGGGATATTCCATTAATCTCTCACAAGAGCCAACTAAGAAATAAACAAGATGCAAAAAGGCTCAACACACAACACACATGTACATGATGTGCAAAACAACATACACATACTTGATTTCTCAAGATAAGCAAATTGGAAGCACAACATATACAAGCACATGCAAGGAACAAAACCAACACATGCATGGGGGAAAGTAAATTCCAATGTAAACAATTTAAGTACAAGTTACCGCAAGGAGGCACATTGGATATAAGATAGAAACTTGCTAATCCAATTGACTTGGCTTGATACAATAAGAATGATGAAGTCCCCTTAATTCTTCATAATGTAGCCAAGTCTCCAATGCCCTCCAACAACACCTATTGATCAAGTTTGATCTTGTTGGTCCCCAACCAAGTTGGGTCCTAAGAAGTTAGTCACAATAGGCTTGGCAACCCAAATGGTTCTTTTCTTGACACCACTTTGAGTACCAACAAACTTGGCAAACACATTGCCAACCTTATCCTTCCCAAGAGAATAGATATCATCAATAATAATTGGGTTGGATAAGTTACCACTAGTGCATGAAGAAGCGACGTGACCTTTCTCACGACATAAGTAGCAACGTCTAATCTTCATTTTCTTCTCACTTGATTTCTCAACAAGAGAGGCATTAACTTGAGTCTTCTTGGGAAGTGGCCTTTCTTCAACTTGAGGTTGAGCATGAGATTGAACTTGTGGCCTCTTCCTTTGTTGCTTGTAACCAATGGCATTCTTCTTCAATGGGCAATATCTAACATGATGCCCTTCAATTTTGCACTTGAAGCAACTAATCTTGGCCGAATTCTTGACTTGTTTTTGGCCCTTCTTATTGTTGCTCTTGGACTTCTTCTTCTTCTTATTGGAGTTGAATCCAAGTCCACCTTTGTCATTGGGGGATTTTTGCACACTCAAGATATTGTTGAGTGTGGATTTCCCTTCATGACTCTTTTCCAAGTCTTTCTTCAAAGAAGTGACTTGGGCCTTGAGCTCTTTTATTTCCTCTACATGGTTAGTCTCAACACAAGCACTAGTGCAGAACAGGGCAATAGCACCGGTTCGTAAGGCCCTTTAGTGCCGGTTTAGGAACCGGCACTAAAGTGTGGGCACTAAAGCCCCCCCCCCCCTTTAGTACCGGTTCAGCACGAACCGGTGCTAAAACCACCACGTGTACGAGCCAGCTCGAGGGCAGGGCCCTTTAGTACCGGTTGGTAACACCAACCGGTACTAAATGTTTAGGGGTTTTGGTTTTATGATTTCTTTTCATTTAGTTTTGTGTTTTCCATTTTAATTCTTTTTCGTTTCACCGCAGATATATATATAATAACTCATGCATGCTCGCATCATACGTCATCATATATAATAACAAGTCCTATTAGCTAATTAATCAAGCATCATCATACAACTTCTACTCGTTATTAATAATAAGTCATCGATCATCATCCTCATAGTCATCGAACCCAACCCTACATAATTGTTCTTAGCACATGATCATCGATGTCGGTAGGATCGGACCTAAACACACTTAAGGTAAAATAGCATAAAACAATATAGACCCGACTCTCCATTATGAAGAATGGAGATCATCCTATCTCAATTCTTGCGCCTCGCTTCCTTTTGCTTCCAAGAAGCTCCTTACGACTATCCATACATTTTTCCATCCTTTGATTGTCATGTCTCCACTTCTTTTAGAAATCCGGTATGGACAATTGAGATTAATGGGATGACCTGGATATATGTTCAAAACACGAGCGCTGCCGCCATTCGATACATCAAATGAGGCACACAATTCTCTGGATAAGCTGTTGAAAAACATAGTAATAACCGTAATTAGCAATGATGTACTAGTTTTAGAAATGCATAAAGATGCACGGATGTCGTAATAGTAAAAAAACTTACGAGGGTATCTCCATGGTAGTTACCGTAGTTCAACACGTGCACTAGTGGCGCGTATTGACCATAATGTTGAGGAGTTCGATTGTAGATATTGTAATTCTCAATATCATTACAAAATCAACCAGATGAGTTTTCTCCTTGTAAGTTAACTCGAGCCATCGGTGTAGTAAGTTCTATCTACCATATTCGCACATTCTTTGGTACTTCAAAATAAGCTGTCAATGGAAATAAGCTGTCAACTATTTTGAAATGAACAATATAAGTTCTATTAATAATTAACTATGTTTGAGAAACTCACATAGCGGTAGAACTGGAGGAGTATCAACAAGGACCCAAATGTCCATATTGTCTTGCTCGATTTCAGGATCACCAAGATCCATGGTGACAAGCATACCCTCATCAAAACCATACAATTTGCAAAATGCTTCCCAATTTTTGCAACCAAAATGGGTTACGCTCTTAGCATTATACAACTTTACTTCAAAATCCACATCATGATGGGTCCTTAGGTGAATTTTCTTCGTTTCAAAATTTTCATGGTCTTCAAAATCCATCCTATCCAAGACATAGCGTCTTGCATGGCATGGGATCAACTATACTCGAATTGTAAAGATGAAAATTACGTTGAAATAGTTGAAGTCATGCTTAATTATGAAAAAACTATACTCGAATTGTAAAAGATGAAAATTACCGTTTCAACGAAAGTCTCCTCGAGCTTAATCTTTGCGCCGACCATCGTCCGGTGAGGCCTGTCGCACTCACCTCGATCGTCGTGGCACCGATCGCACCCGGAGACTTTAGTAGTCCGATGATGACATTTCCTATCGTTCATAATTCAAAGACTAAATTAGATCATTATTATTCAACTAATCATATGCATATGCCTTGCATATAGTGCTCTCAATTTGACTAAAAAAGAAACTAGTTCTATTAATTTTCTTGCTAAAATAAACTACTTCAACTAGTTCAACTACTAAGCACTTACTATAAATAGAATAATGTAGTACTTACTCAAAATAGAATAATTTATATAAACTCAAAATATATAAAAATTAAATAAACAAAAACTCATTAACAAGTTATATTAATAAATTAGTTATATTAATTATTAAACTAGTTATACTAAGAACTTACTAAATTTTCTTACTAAAAATAAACTAGTTATATTAATTATTGAACTAGTTCAAATCTCATATACCTAAATATATAAACTAGTTAAACAATTTTCTTACTAAAATAAACTAGTTATATTAATTATTCAACTAGTTCAAATCTCACATACCTAGCTAATTAATATCTAACTAAATTTTCTAAAAAAACAGTATGTGTGTGTACGCCCATGCGTCTTGCCGCCCATCTTGTCTGGCAGGCGCCCGGCGTCTGATCTTGAGCAGCGTCTGGTCTTGGTATGTGTGTCTGGGCGAGCGGCGTGTCTGGTAGCGCCAGCGTCTGGTAGGCGCCAGTGTGTGAGTCTGAAGGCGTCTGAGACAGCAGTGGCAACAGACAGACGGCGGCGGCTTCGAAGCGGCGGCGAGGAGCAACGGCAACGACGGCAGCGGCGGGGGGACAGCGACGACGACAGGCGGCGAAGCGGCGAAAGCGGCAACGCAGCGGCGCAGCGGCGTCGTCGATCGAGACTCTCGCGCGAGAAGTGGAGCAAGCGGCGGCGAGATAACTGATTTTTCGTAA